>OX411307.1:5242453-5362453 GCA_948150685.1 Rhaphigaster nebulosa
GAACAAAGATTACAGGCTGTATTAGCGACCGATTTCATATATTAGTTAGCTGCCCGATGAACAAAGATTACAGGCTGTATTAGCGACCGATTTCATATATTAGTTAGCGTCCCGATGAACAAAGATTACAGGCTGTATAAGCGACCGATTTCATATATTAGTTAGCTGCCCGATGAACAAAGATTACAGGCTGTATTAGCGACCGATTTCATATATTAGTTAGCTGCCCGATGAACAAAGATTACAGGCTGTATTAGCGACCGATTTCATATATTAGTTAGCTGCCCGATGAACAAAGATTACAGGCTGTATTAGCGACCGATTTCATATATTAGTTAGCGTCCCGATGAACAAAGATTACAGGCTGTATAGCGACCGATTTCATATATTAGTTAGCTGCCCGATGAACAAAGATTACAGGCTGTTATTAGCGACCGATTTCATATATTAGTTAGCTGCCCGATGAACAAAGATTACAGGCTGTATTAGCGACCGATTTCATATATTAGTTAGCTGCCCGATGAACAAACATTACAGCTGTATTAGCGACCGATTTCATATATTAGTTAGCTGCCCGATGAACAAAGATTACAGCTGTATTAGCGACGATTTCATATATTAGTTAGCGTCCCGATGAACAAAGATTACAGCTGTATTAGCGACCGATTTCATATATTAGTTAGCTGCCCGATGAACAAAGATTACAGGCTGTATTAGCGACCGATTTCATATATTAGTTAGCTGTCCCGATGAACAAAGATTACAGGCTGTATTAGCGACCGATTTCATATATTAGTTAGCTGCCCGATGAACAAAGATTACAGGCTGTATTAGCGACCGATTTCATCTATTCGTTAGCTGCCGATGAACAAAGATTACAGGCTGTATTAGCGACCGATTTCATATATTAGTTAGCGTCCCGATGAACAAAGATTACAGGCTGTATTAGCGACCGATTTCATATATTAGTTAGCTGCCCGAATGAACAAAGATTACAGGCTGTATTAGCGACCGATTTCATATATTAGTTAGCTGCCCGATGAACAAAGATTACAGGCTGTATTAGCGACCGATTTCATATATTAGTTAGCTGCCCGATGAACAAAGATTACAGGCTGTATTAGCGACCGATTTCAATATATTAGTTAGCTGCCCGATGAACAAAGATTACAGGCTGTATTAGCGACCGATTTCATATATTAGTTAGCTGCCCGATGAACAAAGATTACAGGCTGTATTAGCGACCGATTTCATATATTAGTTAGCTGCCCGATGAACAAAGATTACAGGCTGTATTAGCGACCGATTTCATATATTAGTTAGCTGCCCGATGAACAAAGATTACAGGCTGTATTAGCGACCGATTTCATATATTAGTTAGCTGCCCGATGAACAAAGATTACAGGCTGTATTAGCGACCGATTTCATATATTAGTTAGCTGCCCGATGAACAAAGATTACAGGCTGTATTAGCGACCGATTTCATATATTAGTTAGCTGCCCGATGAACAAAGATTACAGGCTGTATTAGCGACCGATTTCATATATTAGTTAGCGTCCCGATGAACAAAGATTACAGGCTGTATTAGCGACCGATTTCATATATTAGTTAGCGTCCCGATGAACAAAGATTACAGGCTGTATTAGCGACCGATTTCATATATTAGTTAGCGTCCCGATGAACAAAGATTACAGGCTGTATTAGCGACCGATTTCATATATTAGTTAGCTGCCCGATAAACAAAGATTACAGGCTGTATTAGCGACCGATTTCATATATTAGTTAGCTGCCCGATGAACAAAGATTACAGGCTGTATTAGCGACCGATTTCATATATTAGTTAGCTGCCCGATGAACAAAGATTACAGGCTGTATTAGCGACCGATTTCATATATTAGTTAGCTGCCCGATGAACAAAGATTACAGGCTGTATTAGCGACCGATTTCATATATTAGTTAGCTGCCCGATGAACAAAGATTACAGGCTGTATTAGCGACCGATTTCATATATTAGTTAGCTGCCCGATGAACAAAGATTACAGGCTGTATTAGCGACCGATTTCATATATTAGTTAGCTGCCCGATGAACAAAGATTACAGGCTGTATTAGCTACCGATTTCATATATTAGTTAGCTGCCCGATGAACAAAGATTACAGGCTGTATTAGCGACCGATTTCATATATTAGTTAGCTGCCCGATGAACAAAGATTACAGGCTGTATTAGCGACCGATTTCATATATTAGTTAGCTGCCCGATGAACAAAGATTACAGGCTGTATTAGCGACCGATTTCATATATTAGTTAGCTGCCCGATGAACAAAGATTACAGGCTGTATTAGCGACAGATTTCATATATTAGTTAGCGTCCCGATGAACAAAGATTACAGGCTGTATTAGCGACCGATTTCATATATTAGTTAGCTGCCCGATGAACAAAGATTACAGGCTGTATTAGCGACCGATTTCATATAATAGTTAGCTGCCCGATGAATAAAGATTACAGGCTGTATTAGCGACCGATTTCATATATTAGTTAGCGTCCCGATGAACAAAGATTACAGGCTGTATTAGCGACCGATTTCATATAATAGTTAGCTGCCCGATGAATAAAGATTACAGGCTGTATTAGCGACCGATTTCATATATTAGTTAGCGTCCCGATGAACAAAGATTACAGGCTGTATTAGCGACCGATTTCATATATTAGTTAGCGGCCCGATGAACAAAGATTACAGGCTGTATTAGCGACCGATTTCATATATTAGTTAGCTGCCCGATGAACAAAGATTACAGGCTGTATTAGCGACCGATTTCATATATTAGTTAGCTGCCCGATGAACAAAGATTACAGGCTGTATTAGCGACCGATTTCATATATTAGTTAGCTGCCCGATGAACAAAGATTACAGGCTGTATTAGCGACCGATTTCATATATTAGTTAGCTGCCCGATGCACAAAGATTACAGGCTGTATTAGCGACCGATTTCATATATTAGTTAGCTGCCCGATGAACAAAGATTACAGGCTGTATTAGCTACCGATTTCATATATCAGTTAGCTGCCCGATGAACAAAGATTACAGGCTGTATTAGCGACCGATTTCATATATTAGTTAGCGTCCCGATGAACAAAGATTACAGGCTGTATTAGCGACCGATTTCATATATTAGTTAGCTGCCCGATGAACAAAGATTACAGGCTGTATTAGCGACCGATTTCATATATCAGTTAGCGTCCCGATGAACAAAGATTACAGGCTGTATTAGCGACCGATTTCATATATTAGTTAGCGTCCCGATGAACAAAGATTACAGGCTGTATTAGCGACCGATTTCATATATTAGTTAGCTGCCCGATAAACAAAGATTACAGGCTGTATTAGCGACCGATTTCATATATTAGTTAGCTGCCCGATGAACAAAGATTACAGGCTGTATTAGCGACCGATTTCATATATTAGTTAGCTGCCCGATGAACAAAGATTACAGGCTGTATTAGCGACCGATTTCATATATTAAATAGCTGCCCGATGAACAAAGATTACAGGCTGTATTAGCGACCGATTTCATATATTAGTTAGCTGCCCGATGAACAAAGATTACAGGCTGTATTAGCGACCGATTTCATATATTAGTTAGCTGCCCGATGAACAAAGATTACAGGCTGTATTAGCGACCGATTTCATATATTAGTTAGCTGCCCGATGAACAAAGATTACAGGCTGTATTAGCGACCGATTTCATATATTAGTTAGCTGCCCGATGAACAAAGATTACAGGCTGTATTAGCGACCGATTTCATATATTAGTTAGCTGCCCGATGAACAAAGATTACAGGCTGTATTAGCGACCGATTTCATATATTAGTTAGCTGCCCGATGAACAAAGATTACAGGCTGTATTAGCGACCGATTTCATATATTAGTTAGCTGCCCGATGAACAAAGATTACAGGCTGTATTAGCGACCGATTTCATATATTAGTTAGCTGCCCGATGAACAAAGATTACAGGCTGTATTAGCGACAGATTTCATATATTAGTTAGCGTCCCGATGAACAAAGATTACAGGCTGTATTAGCGACCGATTTCATATATTAGTTAGCTGCCCGATGAACAAAGATTACAGGCTGTATTAGCGACCGATTTCATATATTAGTTAGCTGCCCGATGAACAAAGATTACAGGCTGTATTAGCGACCGATTTCATATATTAGTTAGCTGCCCGATGAACAAAGATTACAGGCTGTATTAGCGACCGATTTCATATATTAGTTAGCTGCCCGATGAACAAAGATTACAGGCTGTATTAGCGACCGATTTCATATATTAGTTAGCTGCCCGATGAACAAAGATTACAGGCTGTATTAGCGACCGATTTCATATATTAGTTAGCTGCCCGATGAACAAAGATTACAGGCTGTATTAGCGACCGATTTCATATATTAGTTAGCTGCCCGATGAACAAAGATTACAGGCTGTATTAGCGACCGATTTCATATATTAGTTAGCTGCCCGATGAACAAAGATTACAAGCTGTATTAGCGACCGATTTCATATATTAGTTAGCGTCCCGATGAACAAAGATTACAGGCTGTATTAGCGACCGATTTCATATATTAGTTAGCTGCCCGATGAACAAAGATTACAGGCTGTATTAGCGACCGATTTCATATATTAGTTAGCGTCCCGATGAACAAAGATTACAGGCTGTATTAGCGACCGATTTCATATATTAGTTAGCTGCCCGATGAACAAAGATTACAGGCTGTATTAGCGACCGATTTCATCTATTCGTTAGCTGCCCGATGAACAAAGATTACAGGCTGTATTAGCGACCGATTTCATATATTAGTTAGCGTCCCGATGAACAAAGATTACAGGCTGTATTAGCGACCGATTTCATATATTAGTTAGCTGCCCGATGAACAAAGATTACAGGCTGTATTAGCGACCGATTTCATATATTAGTTAGCTGCCAGATGAACAAAGATTACAGGCTGTATTAGCGACCGATTTCATATATTAGTTAGCTGCCCGATGAACAAAGATTACAGGCTGTATTAGCGACCGATTTCATATATTAGTTAGCGTTCCGATGAACAAAGATTACAGGCTGTATTAGCGACCGATTTCATATATTAGTTAGCTGCCCGATGAACAAAGATTACAGGCTGTATTAGCGACCGATTTCATATATTAGTTAGCGTCCCGATGAACAAAGATTACAGGCTGTATTAGCGACCGATTTCATATATTAGTTAGCTGCCCGATGAACAAAGATTACAGGCTGTATTAGCGACCGATTTCATATATTAGTTAGCTGCCCGATGAACAAAGATTACAGGCTGTATTAGCGACCGATTTCATATATTAGTTAGCGTCCCGATGAACAAAGATTACAGGCTGTATTAGCGACCGATTTCATATATTAGTTAGCTGCCCGATGAACAAAGATTACAGGCTGTATTAGCGACCGATTTCATATATTAGTTAGCTGCCCGATGAACAAAGATTACAGGCTGTATTAGCGACCGATTTCATATATTAGTTAGCTGCCCGATGAACAAAGATTACAGGCTGTATTAGCGACCGATTTCATATATTAGTTAGCGTCCCGATGAACAAAGATTACAGGCTGTATTAGCGACCGATTTCATATATTAGTTAGCTGCCCGATGAACAAAGATTACAGGCTGTATTAGCGACCGATTTCATATATTAGTTAGCGTCCCGATGAACAAAGATTACAGGCTGTATTAGCGACCGATTTCATATATTAGTTAGCTGCCCGATGAACAAAGATTACAGGCTGTATTAGCGACCGATTTCATATATTAGTTAGCGTCCCGATGAACAATCATTACAGGCTGTATTAGCGACCGATTTCATATATTAGTTAGCTGCCCGATGAACAAAGATTACAGGCTGTATTAGCGACCGATTTCATATATTAGTTAGCGTCCCGATGAACAATCATTACAGGCTGTATTAGCGACCGATTTCATATATTAGTTAGCTGCCCGATGAACAAAGATTACAGGCTGTATTAGCGACCGATTTCATATATTAGTTAGCTGCCCGATGAACAAAGATTACAGGCTGTATTAGCGACCGATTTCATATATTAGTTAGCTGCCCGATGAACAAAGATTACAGGCTGTATTAGCGACCGATTTCATATATTAGTTAGCTGCCCGATGAACAAAGATTACAGGCTGTATTAGCGACCGATTTCATATATTAGTTAGCGTCCCGATGAACAAAGATTACAGGCTGTATTATCGACCGATTTCATATATTAGTTAGCGTCCCGATGAACAAAGATTACAGGCTGTATTAGCGACCGATTTCATATATTAGTTAGCGTCCCGATGAACAAAGATTACAGGCTGTATTAGCGACCGATTTCATATATTAGTTAGCGTCCCGATGAACAAAGATTACAGGCTGTATTAGCGACCGATTTCATATATTAGTTAGCTGCCCGATGAACAAAGATTACAGGCTGTATTAGCGACCGATTTCATATATTAGTTAGCGTCCCGATGAACAAAGATTACAGGCTGTATTAGCGACCGATTTCATATATTAGTTAGCTGCCCGATGAACAAAGATTACAGGCTGTATTAGCGACCGATTTCATATATTAGTTAGCGTCCCGATGAACAAAGATTACAGGCTGTATTAGCGACCGATTTCATATATTAGTTAGCTGCCCGATGAACAAAGATTACAGGCTGTATTAGCGACCGATTTCATATATTAGTTAGCTGCCCGATGAACAAAGATTACAGGCTGTATTAGCGACCGATTTCATATATTAGTTAGCTGCCCGATGAACAAAGATTACAGGCTGTATTAGCGACCGATTTCATATATTAGTTAGCGTCCCGATGAACAAAGATTACAGGCTGTATTAGCGACCGATTTCATATATTAGTTAGCTGCCCGATGAACAAAGATTACAGGCTGTATTAGCGACCGATTTCATATATTAGTTAGCTGCCCGATGAACAAAGATTACAGGCTGTATTAGCGACCGATTTCATATATTAGTTAGCTGCCCGATGAACAAAGATTACAGGCTGTATTAGCGACCGATTTCATATATTAGTTAGCGTCCCGATGAACAAAGATTACAGGCTGTATTAGCGACCGATTTCATATATTAGTTAGCTGCCCGATGAACAAAGATTACAGGCTGTATTAGCGACCGATTTCATATATTAGTTAGCGTCCCGATGAACAAAGATTACAGGCTGTATTAGCGACCGATTTCATATATTAGTTAGCTGCCCGATGAACAAAGATTACAGGCTGTATTAGCGACCGATTTCATATATTAGTTAGCTGCCCGATGAACAAAGATTTCAGGCTGTATTAGCGACCGATTTCATATATTAGTTAGCGTCCCGATGAACAAAGATTACAGGCTGTATTAGCGACCGATTTCATATATTAGTTAGCTGCCCGATGAACAAAGATTACAGGCTGTATTAGCGACCGATTTCATATATTAGTTAGCGTCCCGATGAACAAAGATTACAGGCTGTATTAGCGACCGATTTCATATATTAGTTAGCTGCCCGATGAACAAAGATTACAGGCTGTATTAGCGACCGATTTCATATATTAGTTAGCTGCCCGATGAACAAAGATTACAGGCTGTATTAGCGACCGAATATTATCTATTACAATATAGCACAATTGACAGAATTACTAGCATCCACAAATATTACTAACCAACATTAATTTTTATTTTCATAACATTCTCCGCCTTTATCATGAATACCTGATCAGTTAAGGACCCTATAAAACTAGTTCATTCCGTTACAAAATCACGTGATCGCAAACACTTCACTAACTTATATATACATATATATATATATATATATATATATATATATATAGTAACGTTATATATATATATATATATATATATATATATATATATATATACACACACATTTATTATTTTTCTTCCCTATTCCTATATCTTTTAATTATTAGTAATACTTTATCAGGCTACATGAATATGTTTGTAATATTTAAATGCAACAAAAAGGTGGATTTATGTTTATATTAATTTAATTTAAGATAGAAATAAAAACGCTGCAAATTATTACACAATGGTTTATTATTTCCACTTATTTATTCCACTTGTTTATTATTCCACAAAAATATCTATTCTGTCAAAGTAAAAAATATGAAGCAGTAGGTACCAAAGGAAAAGAAATTTGAAGCTTGTCACAAGATGTTCGCAGTGAGAGTGCCGAACTGTGTTAATTAAAAAAACTGCGTCAATGCAAGTAGGCTGTGATGTAAAATGATACAAAGGAAATATTTGATGTGCACTTCACTAGGAAAAAATAAAAACGAAGTTCATTAGGCAATATCTCAGCTAATAATGGTCCGATTTAGGTGATTTCTAGTTCGTATTGTTGGGGCTTTCGTTTAAATACAATAAAAGCACCAAACTTTTTCCAAAATTTTGCGGACGGATTTTTTTTTATTCGATATTTGGATTCTACGTATCTTGAAACGTAAAACCTTAAATTTTGAGGGGGGATTACAAAAAAATTTTCTTTGGTCGATTCCAAAGGTCTATTATTGAAAATAATAAACCAAAAGCATTTACATATAGAGATTTTTTTATTTTTTGTTATTTTAATGCCTTGTTATGCTGATTCCAAAACACCTTACATTTCTCCTTTATGTTTATAAATGGCCAAGTTATGGGTATATAAGATCTTTAATCGGCAATTATTACAGATTTTAAGTTTTTAAATTTTTTTTTTTTTTTTTTTTCATGTCCCGTTATGCTGATTCCAAAACACCTTACATTTTCTCTCTATCTTTATAAATGACCGAGTTATGGACTTATGAGATCTCTAATCGTGCGCCATTTTGAAACAAACAGACGGATTATAATGTCGAGTTCCGAGGATCATCCCGGGGTGACCTGTGACTTTGGTACCGAATCTCAAGAAAATCGGTCCAGTAGTCTCGGAGAAAAGCCGCGGACGGCGTACGGCGTACGGCGGATTGCGGACGGACGGATTTTTTTTTTTATTCGATATTTAGATTCTACGTATCTTGAAACGTAAAACCTCAAACTTTGAGGGGGGGTTACAAAAAAATTTTCTTTGGTCGATTCCAAAGGTCTATTATTGAAAATAATAAACCAAAAAGAATCTTTGTTTTTATTGATATTATTTTTTATCTAGTATAATTGTATATATTATCTTCGTGTATAGATTATTTTCAATTTCATTTACTTTTGTAACTATGCTTAGGAAAAATCACATTTCTTTTATATATAATTGTTTATAATTTATATATTTTTTATTTACTTTTAAATTTGACCATATTTAGCTTCATTTTTAGTTTAAATTATTTTATTCGTTTTCATTTTTGCAAATGTATTTTTGTTTCTTAACAGATTTGTAAACTAATCATTATCATGTTAAGTTGAGACCAACTCTATTTGTATTGGGGCATTCCACTAACATTTATAAACAAATAAATAAGATAGAATCATAAGAACCTCGTTTTCCCTAATAATTGGAAATTCCCCAAAGTTGGGAAATTTGAGAATTGGGAACCTACTTCAAACTGCGAAAGTAGTACAAAAACATTTTCCTTAAAATGTTTAAACAAAAAAAAAATATTATTATTATACTTTTATACTTTAAGAAATGTTTATATGTTCAATTTTTCTTTTGGTAAAGACATTTTTTATTCGATTAAAAATAATGGACTTTATTTTACTTCACCAACTTTATTGAATTATTTTTCAACGTTTCGGCTGTACATGCCATCTTTAGGTACATTATATGATGGAGATATTGCATTTATTTATTCGTTATAACATATCGTTTTATTGTATGAATTTATTCATACCTTTTGTGTTAAGAAATTGGAATTTTATCCATACAATATTGTGTTTGAATAGAAAAAAACATGCTATTTTTGTCAAGTATCAACATTCGCAATAAGTAAGTGAAAAGTTCAAATTCAAAACAGTTGGGGATAATAACAATAATACAATATATAGTGGGAAATTAATTTAATTTAGTTGGAAAATCCGGTCGGGGATAATTGTCGGGTTATTTTAGTTTCTTCCGCTCTCAATAAATTTTTGTAAGAGCGTCCACGGTGGCAATGCATTTTCAGCAGAAATGTTTCTCCCAACCAATAGCTCCTCCTACCCCTTTAGCTAACCGGTCCCCTCCCGACAAGTAGCTCCTCCAACCCCTTTAGCTAACCGCTCCCCTCCCGTCCATCCCTTTGGCCAGAAAATTTTATTTGACTAATTAGACGGCTTTAATTATTTTTTATTGAAATTATTTTACCAAAATAATCTGATCATCCATCACTATAGCTGCATAACACGTTTCTTTAAAAATTCAAATCCTAAAATCCATTTTTTTTTTCAAATAATTCAAATAATGTTACTACCCTTATTTGGCATACTACAACCTTCAAACATAGTTATATGCAATTCTATGTTAAAAAGGAGTAATTTGAATTTACAGAACGAAAATCGGACATTCCGTTTCATATTAAGTTGTAAATTATCCTAAATTTGACGAAACGGTGAGGTTTAGCCTTAATATTCTATCTTTATTATTCCTATATATATATATATATATATATATATATATATATATATATATATATATATATATATATAACTTAACGAGTCCGGGTTAAATAACTTTAAAAAAAAGAAGGGTTTTTAAATAATAACGCAACGACAAATGGTTAATAACTGACTTTATTCACCAAGTAATCCTACTTATATACTCTTAGGGAGTTGTTAATATTCCTAGGAGGATTAAGTTCTATTATTAGCTATGTCTGGCTCTTAACTCCCCCCTCCCAGTTTCGGACACTGCCGGAAACTCAAAAAAAAAAAAATCGCCAAACTAGGTAAGTCATAGAACTCACTCCTGTACAATATGGACACTCCCTAAGTACAAGTTGAGAAATTACATAGTACAGAAAATTAAAATACCAAATACAACTTCGATATATGTACAGCCCTAATATAAAGACATAATACACTCTGTGAATACAAAAACAAAACAACAACAAAAAAAGAAAAAATATACAAAATACAAACTTCGATATATGTACAGCCGAAATACAAAAACACAATTCACTCGTTGAATACAATACTAAAAAATAACTAATTACACACAGTTGTCTCCCGCCTGTGTAGGTGAAGACGCTCCAGATCCCAATGCATCACCTAAAAGAAATTTAAGTTGCTCTATATGAACAGTTCGCCTCTTTTTGAGGTCTCCCTCGGTTTCGATGGTCACGACATTATGCTCCCGGATAACGATTACGCGGAATGGACCCTCGTATCGCCGTGTATCCTTTTCCCTATTAGTCCCAATGCGGCGATATACGATCTTCCCGATTTTGATTTCCCCCAGACGGTCCCTAACCTTCACATTTTCCCGCGCTACCTTGGTTTGTTTTTCTTTCACAATTAGCTCCCGCACTTTTTTCCATAACCCACGGACTTCTGTCTGGTTCATAATGATGCCGCGTTCCTCCGGCGAGTCCCCCGCCATCCTCGCATAGTCATTTCCGGGTCCGCGCAACCCAAACAAAATCTCGAATGGTAAAAAGCCATTTGCCGAATGGTTAGAGTGGTTATAAGCCGCTATCGCCTTACGCATCGCTATGTCCGGTGCCAATCCCTTATCGACCTGGTAGACCCTGAGATGTACGCTGAGAGTGCTGTGTAAGCGGTCAATCCCTCCCCGACTCTTTGGATGACCCGGCGTGTTAAAATGCCACGTGACTTCGAAGGTTTTCATTTCGTCGATCACCGCCGTATTATAAAACTCCCTCCCTTTATCGGATGTGATACGGTCCGGTACCCCGTAAAACATAATCCACGTGTGCAGAGCCTCCAAAATCGCTTCTGCCGCTTTCGCCTGAATAGGATACGCCATGGCGATTTTACTAGACACGTCTATGATCGTCATCCACTGAAACCCTCTTCATGTAAATGTGTCAACCTGCAAATATGCGGTTTATCCCCTGTAGGTGTCTCCTCCTGTACTGCCCGGGATGGGTGGCGGTCATACTTAGTAGTCATACAAACCTCGCAAGACCCAATAATATTCTGTATCGTCTGTTTCATGCATACCCAAAAATATTTCCCTTTCAAGGCCTGTAGGGTCTCACTGACTCCCCGATGATTGGTTTTGCCTTGGTGATATGCAGTGGTCAATTCGACTTGGCGGTCTGCTTCCCTAACTGTTTCCACCAGTCTCCTACAGCGAACAAAGACGCGATCCAGGATTTGCTCAGTTTTCCACACCTGCTTCACCTTTTCCCAAATCGTAGCATTGCCCACATATAAATGATGCGTGCGCCCTGGGGAAGAAGCATCCTTTAAAGCCTGACAGACTCCCGGTGGCGATAAAATGACATTGATACGCGACCGACCATATCGGAGATATTGAATTGATAGTAGGCCCGCGGTTTTGGTTTTCCAAATGATCTGTCTTGATTTATCATTGAAGATCTCGTCGATCTCCTCCATCTCCGCCGGTCTCTCCCCCGACGAACTCTCTGTACCCGATGATGCCCCTTCCTGTCCTACTCCCGTAGTAGCTGGCGTCCCTTCATCATCCGGCGACCAGTCCTGAAGAAATTGCCGAATGTCACGGGATGGCCCTGCGGTAGCCTCCCCGATGGCATTAACCGTGATTGCTCTCGACAGCCAGTCCACGACTACTTTCTCTTTACCAGGTTTGTAAACAATATCCATGGAATATTGACTTAGGAGCTCTTTCCACCGCGGCGATTCCTTCAATTTACCCACCCACTGCTACGGACGGTGGTCCGTCTGAACCCGAAAACGGTTCCCAAATAAGTACGGGCGAAAATGATCGGTTGCCCAAACGACCCCGAGGTGTTCCCGTTCCAACGCACTGTATTGCGCTTCGGCGTCGGTCAATCTTCTACTGGCGTATGCGACGGGACGATCCCCACCACCGCTCTCCTGAGACAACACCGCACCTAATGCATATTCGCTGGCATCGGTAGTAACCGTGAACTGCTTGGAGAAATCTGGAAACACGAGGACCGGTTCCTCCTTCAACCGGGCCATACACCTCCGAATATTATCTTCCATATTGGGCGTAACGATCAGGCGAGCCTCCTTTTTTAACAAACTATTAATGGGCACCAAGTACTGCGCCATATCCGGGACAAACCGCCTATAGTAATTCAGGGCCCCCAGAAGCCGGCGGATCCCTTTGATATCGCGAGGAATGGCCATCTTAGTAATTGCCTCGACTTTGGCAGCATCCGGTCGAACCCCTTCCTTCGATTTGGTATGGCCTAAAAAAATTATTTTACCAAAACCGACTTGTCTGGGGATAACCGTAACCCAAATTCGCGAATCCTCGCGAACACCTGTCGCAAATGGTGAACATGCTCGTCCTAGGACTTACTGAAAACAAGCAGGTCGTCCATATAAATTTAGCAGATCCCCTCGTCGATGCTCCTGAGGGATCCATCCATTAAGCGCTGAAATGTGAGGGGAGCATTCTTCAGCCCGAAGGGCATCCGCGTAAATTCAAAATTTCCCCGCTCGAACGTAAACGCGGTCTTAGCTTGATCTCGCGGGTGAAGTCTGATTTAATGATATCCGGCTTTTAAATCTAGTGTGCTGAACACCGTCGCCCGACTCAATCTGTCTATAATATCATCGAATCGCGGGATGGGGTACGCCTCATCAACAGTATTACTATTTAATTGCCGAAAATCTACCAATAAGCGATATTTTTCTGTGGTTTCCCCCGGCACTGGTTTCTTCTTAACTGCCCATAAGGGGCTGTTATATGGGGAGGAGCTGTTCACAATGATCCCCTGCCGCTGCAATTCCTCTAACTCCTCGCGAATGTGACGCCGTAGTGCATGAGGGTACCGCTTTTCCTTCACGTATGTCACCCGATCATGTTTGAGGGGAATTTCGTGCACCGTTCTCCCCGTGGTCCCTAGCACATCCCCTTCCTTATAGAAAATATCATGAAATTCACGCATAATCGACCGTCTCCAATTCTCGACCTTGCTAACTGCCCCGATCCTGGTACCCTTGACAGCCCAGTGGCACACGTATGTCCTACGCCCGAGTTTAATATGCCACCTACCATTATCGTTTCTCACCTTGGCGCCTACCCGTTCTAAAAGATCGCACCCGACTATCACCTGTATTCTCTCGGCATGATCTCTACCACGTGTACCAGTAATCTGCCCTGTCCTTCTCCTCATTGATGCAACCCTATCTTCACCTCGCCTATCACACTATATGGCCCACCCAACGTGAGCAACCTACAACCACATTTTCGAACCTGAAGCGCCTTCCCTTTACCGCATAAGTTCTCCACAGCAGTTCTTGACAACAGGGTGCTCGAGCTCCCCGTGTTCACCAGGCACTTCACCGCACTCTGAATCTCAATTATAGGCAACCAACATTTGACCTTACCTTCAATGTTGTTACAAGTGAAAGCTCGGTCTCCTCTCTGCAGATACCCTCCTCATGCCGTAGCCTGAGTCTTCCTCCCTGCCATCGCCTGCCGCTGTCCTCGTGCCTGTTTCGCCCGACGTCGTTTCCATTCCCGGCCGCTCCGACTATCCTCGCCACTGCTGCTACCTGGCTCCTCCTCAGTCTCTGAAGATACTCCTGTCGATTCTAATGCTCCCGCTCGTCTGGCAATTCTTAGTCTTCCGCGCATCTCCTACGCGTTGACTTCCATTGGCTCGCCATGAGGCGCCTCTTTCCGACGATAAATGTACGGACATTGCCGGGCCATGTGCCCTTCCGTACTACATTCGAAACATTTGGTCCGGGGACATTGTGCCACCAGATATCCTGATTTACCGCATTCATGGCACCTTCTCTCGTCTTTCCTACCATGTTTCCTCTCCATTACTGATCTCCTGTCCCGGTTCGTAGGCCTTTCCCGCCGGTAGCCCTCTGCCTCTCTCTTTCTACTCGCTTCGAAACGCGGCCGGTTCCTACTCATCTCCGGCCTACGGAATGGGACTCTGTTCCAGCCTACCTCTACTTCTCCGCTATACTTCGCCTCCTCGTCCCTGGCACTTTCATCCACCATATCTTGTGCACATTCTAGAAAGCCCTTTTCTTGAGGCAGGTCTTTGCCTTCCTGTGTCTCGAGCCAATTGCACCTTCAGCATTGTGGCCAAGAATGCCATTTTATTAAATCGTGCCAATAGTATGCCCGCATACTGGCCGCTGCTCTGGCGAGGCTTCCGCATTTCTCTGAACATTTGGAGCATGTCCTCTTCCGGGGCCCACCGACCCCCTCCAAACGCCTTCTTCAGCCGAGCCTTCACAGTGTCCCACGGCATGTCCTTAACTGACTTTATTCACCAAGTAATCCTACTTATATACACTTAGGGAGTTGTTTATATTCCTAGTAGGATTAAGTTCTATTATTAGCTATGTCTGGCTCTTAGCTTATATATGTATATATATGTATGTATATATATATATATATATATATATATATATATATATATATATATATATATATATATATATATATAGTTAGGTATAGCAGATCCAGCCTCATTCTAAAGACGCTGACACATCTTTTCTTAGCTATAAATGCCGTGGGAAAGAGGAAGTGTCTCTCTGTCTCTCTGTATTGCTGTCGATGTTCCCGTCCATATTATCTTAGATAGTTAATTCTAGATTATTAGCCAATGTAGTCAGTAGTGTCATTTCCATTATCATTGTTTGTACTTCATAATAAATCTTTTTAAAAACCCTTTTGAGACTTCGACTTATTTAACTGGCGCCCAAATAGGGACTTGAGGGCTTTATTTGAATATATTTGTAACTTTGCGGAGCTTAGAGTCAATACTGGCATCAAGCAGCATAACCACTTCTCCAAGTCTTGAGGAAGATTGCCACTGAGTATTCAAGAATATCAAGCATTGTCCACGACAACGAGGTATCTTTCAAACTAAGCAGACTTTCCAGTCATATCTCAAGTCAAGAAAACGTTAACGAGTCAATTGAGGAATCGAGAGGTCAAGGATTTCTTCACTGAAGACAACATTGTAATGGTAATTATAAGTTTATTTTAATTTTAATTTTTTTATCTATGTCATTACAAGACAGACTTAACCAACTTAGAAAATTAAATCCAAAATTTACTCCTGACCATATTGATCAATTATTAGAAGACGATACAATGGCTTTAGAAATTAAAGATCACGATTTTAAACTCATTCCGGAATACGATGGTAATCCGTTACAATTAGTAGACTTTGTAAGAAATACTAAATTCATTTATGATTTATATTGTAAAGATAACAATCCAAATAAAGATATTAATCACACAAAACTAGTCTTAACGGTATTAACTAAATTAAGAGGGAAAGCTAAAATCGCGACCTATGATAAAGAATTTACAGAAATAAATGATATTTTAGACTTTCTAAAAAGAAAATATCAAGATACGCGGACAAGAGAGCAACTTATCGCAGAAATTCTTAATTTACGATCACATCGTAATGAAAATCCGCATGATTATCTAGAACGTCTTGGTCAGCGCCGTTGTGACCTTTACGCACGCGTATATGCAGACATGAATATCACTGAGAAAAAATCAGAAATGGAAAGGTATGATAAACAAATTTCTCATCACGCAGTTCATAATTTACATCCGGCATTAACAGATTTTATCTATCATATAAAATTTGAAACTATTGAAGATATTGACGAAATATTAAGAAACAACGCGGCACACATTGTTCAAAGACTTTATGGAAATAAAAAAAATTATCATCATCAGCAACCGCAGTATTCAAATTATACAGGAAAAAATTTTGATCCAAATTATAAAAAGAAATTTGAGAAACCAAGATACGAACAACCTCGATACGAAAAACCAAGATATGAACAACCTCGATACGAGAAACCATATCAAAATCTTATCAAAAACAATATGAAAATAATTATCAAAAACCTATTTACAACCAACAATGGGACCCGCAATTCCAACATAAATTCTTTAATAAACCTCCATCGGGTAATTGGAAAAATAATCGACAACAAAATCGTCAGCAAACCCCTGTTGAAAAAAATGATTCTAATACGGTATCGATGAGAACAGTATCAGATAGAGTTCATAACATTGAAAATGAAAAAGATGAACAAATAAGAATTCTGACAGAAAGATTAAATGCAATAGAAGCGAAACAAAATCATTTTTTAGAACCAGGTCCGAGCAACAACAAACCACCAGACAAAATATAGAAGTTCATGAATTAAAATTAAATGACGCGAATAATGACTTAGCAGAATTAATTGATAACAAAGGCAATAAATGGTTAATTGATACTGGAGCTACCAAAAACTATATTCATCCGGATTATGTTCCAAAAGATTCTAGGATTACTCTAGAAAACTTTGCGATAAAAACCCCTACAGGTCGCGCAGAAGGTTCACAAAGTGTGATAATAAACCTGCTTCCACTGATAGGAATTAATCAAGAAGTAAAATTTCTAGTTTTTGCATTTAGTAAGCGATTTAACATACTCTTAGGATACGAAACTATGAAAGCTCTACGTATACATATTGATTTAGATAAAGAGGAATTAATATTTCGAGAAAAGAAATATAAATTAGAGAATAATTTATTTTATATTGAAGAAAAGAATGAAATAAAAAGTTTATTAAGACATGAACATATAAAACCCGAAATAAAAGAAAAATTAATAAATGTTATAAGTCAAAACGGGGATATTATAAAAACAAATGAAGAAAAATTAAAAGTAACTGGATTACTAAAACATAAAATAATAACAACCAATGAAAACCCAATTTACACAAGGAATTATAGGTATCCTGAACAATTTAAAAATCAAATACACGAAGAAGTAGAAAAACTATTACACGGAAATATTATTAGACCAAGTAAGTCGCCCTATAACTCTCCGCTATGGATTGTTCCCAAAAAAATGGACGCATCAGGTTTAAAAAAAGTAAGAATGGTAATAGACTACCGAAAATTAAATCAGGCAACAATAAAAGACAAATTTCCGCTTCCGAATATCGAAGATCTACTAAATCGATTAAAGGGTGCAAAAATATTTTCAACAATTGATCTCACTTCTGGCTTCCATCAGATTGAGATGGATGAAGACAGTATAGCTAAAACAGCCTTCTCCACAGAAAATGGACACTATGAATTCTTAAGAATGCCATTCGGCTTATGCAACTCTCCGCCAACATTCCAAAGAGCCATGACAATGATGATAGAGAATATTCCTAATGGAATGATTTATATTGATGATATCATAGTTTACTCAAAAACAGAAGACGAACATGTAAAGGATCTAGAAAGAATATTCCAAGCATTAAAAAAGCATAATTTGTCAATACAACTCGACAAGACAGAGTTCTTTAAAACAGAATTAAAATTTCTAGGATATATTGTCACTCCAGATGGTTTGAGAACAGATCAAAGAAAAATTGATGCAATTTTAAAATTTCCTGTACCCCATGATGAAAAGTCAACAAGACAATTTTTAGGCATGACAGGGTACTACAGAAAGTTCATAAAAGGGTATGCAAAAATAACAAAACCTATTAGTCAATCATTACAAACAAAAATTTATAAAACTGAAGAAATAAAAAAGGCTTGCAAAACACTAATTGAATTAATGGTTAACACACCAATATTAGCTTATCCAGACTGGAACAAGAAGTTTATACTAACCACAGATGCAAGTAATCAAGCAATCGGAGCTGTATTGTCCCAAAAAGATGACAACGATATTGAACATCCTATAGCATTCGCTTCGCGGGTATTACAAAATGCGGAATTAAATTATAGCACTATTGAAAAGGAACTACTAGCAGTAGTTTGGGCAACCCAGCACTTTAAACCCTATCTTTATGGAACTAAATTTCTTTTGCAAACCGACCATAAACCATTAACATGGATCTTTTCAATGAAGAACCAAAATACAAGAATAATGAAATGGATATGGAAGTTGCAGGAGTTCGAATTTGACATAAAACATGTCCAGGGAAAGACGAATTACGTAGCCGATGCACTTTCACGAAACCACGATGATCTACATCATTTAGAAGAGGACATGGATATTGAACAACTACTGCAAGATACAGCAGATGAAACAACACCAGAATATGAAACATTTATTGAACAATTAGAATTACCAACAGTAGAACCAATAGAAGATAATACTGAAGAAGATTTAGAAACCATACATTCACAAGAATCAAGTACTAATCAAGTATGGATATGTGAAAAAGATAAAAGTTTAAATGTAGAGAAACATCAAATTATTATATCCCGAGGAAAAGATAAATTAGAATTCACGAAACCATTCAAGAAACATAGGTATACCGTAAATTGTACTGAAAAGGAAAAATTAAATGATTATTTGTCACAAATATTAACACCAGAAACAACTTATGGAATATACTGCTCATCAAAAACACCATTAATAGACAATGTATTGAACGACTATTTTATAGAAATACAGATAATTATAGAATCAAAATACCCCACAGTTAAATTAAAAAGATATTTTTTGTTATGCAAAGATATTGAGAATATAAAAGATCAAGAAGAGCTTGTAGAAAACTATCATATAGGGAAGACTCAACATAGAGGAATAAACGAATCTTATGAAAAATTAAAAAGACAATATTATTTCCCAAACATGAGAGATAAAATAAGCGAATACATCAACCAATGTCCTACACGCAGAACAACTAAATATGATCGAAAACCGATCAAAACCAAATTTGAACAAACTCCTACTCCAGAAAGACCATTCCAGGAACTTATGATAGATGTTTTAAAATACGAAAGTAAAATAATTTTTACTGCAATCGATACTTTCTCCAAACGCCTATTTGCACAAGTAATGACAACTAATAGACAATAAATAATAGACAATAAAAACAATAAACATATGTAATAGTATAAAAGAATATCTACTTTATTATCCAACCCCACTACAAATAACGCTAGATCAAGGAACAGAAATGAAAAATAAATTAGTCCAACAATTTTGTGAGAAAAATAATATTTTATTACACTATACGTCAAGTAATCATTCTAACTCATTAGGAATTTTGAACAAAGCACATGCTACTCTGGCAGAAATGCTAAGAATAATCTCAAATGAAAGGAAGAACTATCTATTTGAACAGAAACTAAAACTAGCTATAACAGCATTCAATGATACATTAAACAATACTTTAAAATTGACACCGAATGAAATAACATTTGGAAATATATCGAATCCACAAGAAAAAGATATTGATCTAACAGAAATGTATGTTCAAAAATATCACAAAGATTTGAAACTTATACATGATATTATACATTCTAAAATAATAACAGAAAAGGAAAAGAGAACGGAAAAGCTAAATAAAAATAGAGAAGAACCACCAATACTAAACGACACGGAATATCTTAAAAATACGCAATCAAGAATTAAAAACCGTAACAAATTTAGAAAAGTTAACGTAGTTGTAAAAGGTAAAAGAACATTAAATACACACATTGATAATATAAAAAGACCACCCAAAGTAAAGAAGAAACACTTTGTTGCAGACGATGCTTCAATTCAAACTTCTGATCCTGAAGTCAATGATTCTGCATCTGACCAGACGATCAAAGTAACTGATTTAACTAATTCTCCAGGAATATTGCACTACTCAGTAAATAATATAAAAGTTATAAACCAATATTATGAAACCTATCTTTTCTTTAACATTAGTTTACTAGAAAAAGAATTGACAAATATTGAAACTCATCTTAAATATTTTGAAAATCAAAGAGCCTATCCTATATTAAACGATTTAATTAATGATATAACAGGACAAATAACATTGCTACAATATAAAACCCATACAAGACAAAAACGAGGTCTTTTCAATGGAATCGGACACGTTATAAGTTACGTCACGGGTAACATGGATGCTAGTGACAAAGAACACTATGATAAAATCATAAGCAACGTTGAAGAAAATAATTATAAAATAGAACATAACATTGAAACATCAGTCAAAATTAATAAACAAATAATTGAAGATTATAAAAATGAAATTAAAACTATTAATCAAAACTTTAATAATAATATGAAAAATTTTGATATATTAAAACTCGATGAAGAAGCTTATAATCTATTTTTACATGTCTCGCATTTACTAACAAAAATAAAAGATTTAACACTGTCATTTGAATTTTGTAAATTAGGAATTGTACACACTAATTTAATGATAAAAGTCATTAATGATCTACCAATAAATATAACGTTAGTATCCAATAATACTGAAGTATTATGGTCAAACAGCAAAATATTCTGCTCAGTGCATAAAAAGATTTTACACACATTCATAAGGGTACCAGTACATGAAGATGATTATCAGGAATATTTAGTAGTGACAGTACCTAAAATAAAAAATAATCAAACATGGGAAATTGACTTACCTAATGACTTATACATTAAGAAAAATATATTTATTTATAAGGCAAGTTGTATATTTATAGATGATTATTATTGTAAAGATTTAGTTAAAATTAATGATACTTGTGTATATTCAATATTACAAGAGGGTAATTTAAGTAAATGTAATAAAAAACTTAGTGATAAGAATAATATAAGATACGTAGATATGTTAAAACAATACATTATTGTTAATATAAGTAAAATAATAGATTGTAACAATAATAGTGTATTCTTACCTAGAGTTAGTTTAATTGATATTCACGAAAAAGATTGTTTTCCACAATTGAATAAAATACATACTCATAATTATAACAACATTCCACAAACATTTTATGATATCGAACTATTTAATGTTTCTTCCTTGGGAGTACAAAATATTACAATACCGTCATTAGACCGATTAAGTTTATTCAAGAAATACCTCCTAAATATTATTATATTATTTGTATCATTGCTATTATTATTATCTGTATAATCATTATTGTATTTTGTAAGATAAGATTGTCTACATTAACTCCTGCTCCTATACAAACAATTGTAACCCCCACTGCTCCTATTGCAGAAAATTCTCATAAGGTTTTATCAAGTAAATTGTATACTACTTCATTTTAATTGTTACCAGGAGTTAACAATCTTAAAGCAGTGAGAAGTTAGGTATAGCAGATCCAGTCTCATTCTAAAGACGCTGACACATCTTTTCTTAGCTATAAATGCCGTGGGAAAGAGGAAGTGTCTCTGTGTCTCTCCGTATTGCTGTCGATGTTCCCGTCCATATTATCTTAGCTAGTTAATTCTAGATTATTAGCCAATGTAGTCAGTAGTGTCATTTCCATTATCACTGTTTGTACTTCATAATAAATCTTTTTAAAAACCCTTTTTGAGACTTCGACTTATTTAACTATATATATATATATATATATATATATATATATATATATATATATATATATATATATATATATATATATATATATATATACATATATTTATACGGGAGAAGCCTGACTTTGCTGTATCTCGAAGCTGTATATATATATATATATATATATATATATATATATATATATATATATATATATATATATATATATATATATATATACATATATTTATACGGGAGAAGCCTGACTTTGCTGTATCTCGAAGCCTTGTTAAAGGTATCGGTAAACGGATTCATAAGGCTACCTGGAGATCTCCAGATGGTGTTACTTTGAACCAAATTGACCATGAAGCGATGGAGGAGTTATAGGATCCCTTTGAAGCTGGTTTTGACTGGTCAAAATGGCCATGGAAGATGCGCGATGCCAAGTTTGTATTCAGTCGGATTGCTCATCGGAATTTCCTTTTTACAAGATATTAAGGCAAGGTGATGCGTTCTCTTTCCTACTCTTCAATTTGGCCTTGGAGATAGTTTTCCGAGAATCATGCATCCAAACGACAGTCATGGCTTTCTCTAGATCGGTCCTGTTCCTTGGTTAATGCGGATTATTTGGATATACTATCAAGATTCTGTGCAGGTCTTGACAGAGCATTTCTCATTCTGCAGGGAACTGCATAGTCAATGGGCCTCATAAATGAATGACAGGAAAAACAAATATATGTTCACTAAAGTTGGTGGAGGACTTCGGAAGCGGAGAGTGGGACTTGCACGTTTGAGAGAGTTACAGTATTCACTTACTTGGGTGCACAAGTCAATTCAACAAATGATATATCTGTAGAAATTAATAAAATAATAGCAGCCGCAAATAGAAGCTGTTATAGCCTCCTTAAATATTTATAAGGAGCAGGCTCATCAGGAGACAAACCAAGTCCAGACTGTATAAAACTCTAATAATACCAGTCATCAAATATGGATCTCATACTTGGACTCTGTCGAAGTGCGACGAGAAGGACCTCTTTAATATTCAAGTAGAAGCCTTTAAGAAGAATATTAGGCCACATTAAAAATGAAGACGTCTAGAGGAAAAGAAAAAATATGATTTATTTTCTCGATGTTAATGTGGTTAGAGTTATTAAGCTCAGGACACTGAGCTGGGCGGGACATGTGGCAGGGATGGGAGAAACAGAGATTCCCAAGAAAATTTTGAACTAAGTTGTATCGCACTAGGAGAGCCGGACGACGGAAGCTGCTATGGATGGGTGTCAGTAGAGGGAATTTAGGGGAGCTGGTGCACTCCTGTGCGCGCCCACGTGACCAGTCACGTGACCTATGGCGGGAAATTTGAATTTGAATTTTCGCCTCGACCTAACCTTAACTGCCACGTGGTCTTGTCTCGACCCTACCTTAACCACCACGTGGTCTCACCTCGACCTAACCTTAACTATTAGGCCACGCCCCTTTTTAGTCACGTGACCCCTATGTCACGCCCCTTTTTGGTCACGTGACCGTTATGCCCCACCCCTTTTTAGTCACGTGATCCAGTCACGTGACCCATGGAACCTCCTGACCTATGCTCCGCCCACAAGATTTACCCCCTCCACCCATTGAAGGGTTAGGTACCCACCTTATAGAGCATGAGTGTACCCGGCCACCATTTTGTTTTTCTTACGCCGCCATTTTGTTTTTCGACCGTTTGAGAGACTTAAGGTTTTGTTGATTGTTCAGGTACCCACTTTATAGAGCATGAGTGTACCCGGCCGCCATTTTGTTTTTCTTACGCCGCCATTTTGTTTTTCGACCGTTTGAGAGACTTAAGGTTTTGTTGATTGTTCAGGTACCCACTTTATAGAGCATGAGTGTACCCGGCCGCCATTTTGTTTTTCTTACGCCGCCATTTTATTTTTCGACCGTTTGATAGACTTAAGGTTTTGTTGATTGTTCAGGTACCCACTTTATAGAGCATGAGTGTACCCGGCCGCCATTTTGTTTTTCTACCGTTTGAGAGACTTGAGATTTTGTTATAGGGTCAGGTACCCACTTTATAGTCTGTAACCTTCCCAACGGTTATATAATCATAACCTGTACGACGAAGGGTCGGGTACTCACTTTATAGTATGTAACCTCCCCAACGGTTATATAATCATAACCTATACGATGAAGGGTCAGGTACCCACTTTATAGTCTGTAAACTCCCCAACGGTTATATAATCATAACCTATACGATGAACGGTCAGGTATCCACTTTATAGTCTGTAACCTCCCCAACGGTTATATAATCATAACCTATACGATGAACGGTCAGGTATCCACTTTATAGGCTGTAACCTCTCCTACGGTTATATAATCATAACCTATACGACGATGGGTGAGGTATCCACTTTATAGTATGTAACCTCCCCTACGGTTATATAATCATAACCTATACGATGAACGGTCACTTATCCACTTTATTGTCTGTAACCTCCCCTACGGTTATATAATCATAACCTATACGACGAAGGGTGAGGTATCCACTTTATAGTATTTAACCTCCCCTACGGTTATTTAATCACAACCTATATGATGAAGGGTTAGGTACCCTCTTCATACTCTGTAACCTTCCCAAAGGTTACATAACCTTTACATTGTTTTCGTGTTTGTGCAACCTTCTCAATGTTTACGTAATCTTTACAATATTTAACTTTAACTTCCAACATTTAAACAGGTTGGATCATGTATAGACAAGTTGGATGATGTCTAGGTGAAATACAAATATGGACTTTGAACTGTTTATCTCTAAAACAAAAATAAATAGTAGGGCTTCTTAATCCTATAACAACTGTTGGACTTTGAACTGTTTATCTCTAACATATAAATAAATAGTAGAGTTGCTTAATCCTATAACTGCTTTTGGACTTTGCACTCTTAATCTCCAACCATTCTTATCTCGCTGAAACATAAACAAAACAACTTTTCAATGTACTACGTATTTTTAATAGTTGATAGTATAAATAATAGTCTTAAAAGGATTAACTTGTCAATGTTCTACGTATTTTTATTCTCCGATAGTTAAATAATTGTCTTAAAAGGATTAACTTTTAATCCATTAAGTTCCTATCGAACTTTTAATCTCTAAAATATATTAACAAATCGAAACGATGGTATCACGCTGGCCAAAGAGGTTGCACCTTTTCATAGCTTTGAAATATTTTCAAAGTACACGAGTCGTATTAATAACTGCGAACATGTCGCAGTAAATTTTAATTAATGAATATTAATTAATACTATTTCTTAATCCCTTAAGAGCTTTTGGACTTTGAGCTATTAATACCAAAACATAAAGAATGATTTAGGACTTCCGCTAAAAAGTAAACAAATTTAGCTTTCGCAATAATGCTCTATCTCTTAATCCTTCCTTTAAAAGTAAACAATGGACTTTGAACTGTTAATCCTCTATCATTACTCATCTCGCTGAAACATAAACAAAACAACTTTTTAATCTTATGTGTATTTTTATTTTCTCATAGTATAAACTATTAAAACGCCGTAAAAGAATTAAATATTAAATCCTTAAAGTTTTTTTATCATTTACGAACAATGATAAAGAGCCTTTTAATCATTTCATATTATCTGGATAGATGACGTCATTATTATTAGCTAAAGTTTTGTACCTTTTTCAGTTCTCAATGTTTACATTTTATGCAATTTTTCCAAATGTTTACCTTTATCTATCTATTTCTTTTTTAAATTTTCTATAACCTCCTCCATGTTTATACATTTTCTGTCCGCTAGGGCGCAGCACCTTACTCCAGTAGGGGATTTTCCTGGCTAGTTTACATAATGTTCTCAATGTCTATGATTTATGCAACCTTCCCAATGTTTACATTTACCTATCTATTTGTTTACGTTTTCTATAACCTTCCCAATATTTAAATTTTATGTAAATATAGTCTTCTCAACTGATTTTTTGCCTTTCCTAAATTGTTTTTCCCCTTTTCTGAACTTGATTTAATTATAATTAACTACCCTGGTTCCTAATTGCGCTCGTATCAGACCTTGCGATATCATCGGCTCCTTTCGGCTACTCTCGGATACCCTCGGAGCAGAGCGGCCGGGCCCCGATCATTGTCCTCGGTGACGCTCGTTCGTCCTCGTTTTTCCTCGGGCCCCCACCTCGATCTCCCTAATCTGCCTTAGGATGCTCCCGATTCGAGAATAACCGAACTCCTCCGGCCTCATATGATCATCCAGAATCACTAGGAAAAATTTGAAAAAAACTCCTCTTCTCACCTGGACTTCTTCTCCCACGGTTCCAACCATTCATTTTACTCAGCACGTAGAGGTCTCTCGTCTGCGTACCCCTTGATCAACTATAAATATTTACATTATTCATAACTTGAAGTCCCATAATTTTAGTGGTTTTTAGTAATTTTAGCGGTTTTTATTGATTTTTAGTTATTTCTCATCAACTTCTAGCGGTAAAATACAATTCGACAATAATACCATGCTTAATGTTTAACCGAATCCATCATTTTCTTTCAATTCATTGATAATATTTTTTGAGTAGGTCTTTTACTGCTTTACTGGTCTTTTACCTCTAATTTTTAACATAGCTTTATATTTTTTAGTATATTTTAACCAATTTTAGATATTATTTTTTGTTTTTATAATTGATTTTACATGTTACTTTATTGATTTTAGTCAATTTTAATGATTTTAGAAATAAAATAAAACGTTTTATTAGCAAATATTTGTATATAAATCTGTTTTGAGATGATTTATTATCTAGAGTTGATATTATTTGAGAATGTTGATGTAAGATGTGCTATATTTGGTCCCCATTTGTATGATATTATATTGTTGTTTTTTTTTTTCAATCCTAATGATGCCCGAATTAGCGAAACGTTGACTGACCAGATATTTACTGCTGTTTAAGAGACTCAAATCTTTATTCAGGATTCTTCCAGAAATATACTGATAATTTAGAAATATTCATATTAACCCTTCTCCATACTCGCTTCATAATTCAAATTATTTGATTTCTTTCATGAAATAATAACTATTTATTAGATATTTCTATATCGTCTCCGGGTCAAAATGTCTTGTTTTGTGCAGGTGACTGTCAATATTAGAATGTTTAGCATGATCGGATTATAGATAATACTAAAATTAACTCATATGAGCACAATCGTGGTAGTTATAGCACAATTATGACCACACTTTTTCCCAAAAATACCAAAAGTTCGCCTATGAGGCACCACTATCAGTACTTGTTTCCTTATCGAAGTTTGTTTATCGATTAATCAACAATCAGTTCAATCAATTTTGACGAGTCCATCTTGCTTTTGTACACTAACTTTCTGTTGGACAGAACATTTATGGACTTCACCAGGATGAGAACCATTGTTCATAGCACCGTGTTTCATAGCACCCTAGGATTTTAAAATGAGTAGCCGATAGAGGGAAAATGAGGTAGTTCGAGCACAATGCTGATCACACTTTCTACGAAGAATAGCATCAGGTCTCGTCTATGAGACATTTTTTTCCCAGTTACTTTCGCCTAAAAATATAAAGCTATGTTAAAAATTAGAGATCGAAGTCTATGCAGTAAAAGACCTACTCAAAGGATATTATCAATAATGTAAAAGAAAATGATGGATTCGGTCAAACATTAAGCATGGTATTATTGTCGAATTGTATTTTACCGCTAGAAGTTGATGAGAAATAACTAAAAATCAATAAAAACCGCTAAAATTACTAGAAACCACTAAAATTATGGGACTTCAAGTTATGAATAATGTAAATATTTGGAATTTTAAAGATGGGAAAGTGTGATCAGAATTGTGCTCCAACTGCCACGATTATGCTCATATTAGTTATTGCTAATATTATCTATCATCCGATAATGGCAAACATTCTAATATTCAAAATTATCTTAAATTCTAATTCTAAATTATCAGTATATTTCTGGAAGAATCCTGAATAAAGTTTTGAGTATCTTAAACAGCAGTAAATATCTGATCAGTCAACGTTTCGCTAATTCGGGCATCATTAGGATTGAAAAAAAAAAACAACAATATAATATCATACAAATGGGGACCAAATATAGCACATCTTACATCAACATTCTCAAATAATATCAACTCTAGATAATAAATCATCTCAAAACAGATTTATATACAAATATTTGCTAATAAAACGTTTTATTTTATTTCTAAAATCATTAAAATTGACTAAAATCAATAAAGTAACATGTAAAATCAATTATAAAAACAAAAAATAATATCTAAAATTGGTTAAAATATACTAAAAAATATAAAGCTATGCTAAAAATTGGAGGTAAAAGACCAGTAAAGCAGTAAAAGACCTACTCAAAAAATATTATCAATGAATTGAAAGAAAATGATGGATTCGGTTAAACATTAAGCATAATATTATTGCCGGAGTGTATTTTGCCATTAGAAGCTGATAAGAAATGACTAAAATCAATAAAAACCGCTAAAATTACTAAAAACCACTAAAATTATGGGACTTCAAGTTATGAAAAATGTAAATATTTATAGTTGATCAAGGGGTACGCAGACGAGAGATCTCTACGTGCTGAGTAAAATGAATGGTTGGAACCGTGGGAGAAGAAGTCCAGGTGAGAAGAGGAGTTTTTTTTAAATTTTTCCTAGTGATTCTGGATGATCATATGAGGCCGGAGGAGTTCGGTTATTCTCGAATCGGGAGCATCCTAAGGCAGATTAGGGAGATCGAGGTGGGGGCCCGAGAAAAAACGAGGACGAACGAGCGTCACCGAGGACAATGATCGGGGCCCGGCCGCTCTGCTCCGAGGGTATCCGAGAGTAGCCGAAAGGAGCCGATGATATCGCAAGGTCTGATACGAGCGCAATTAGGAACGAGGGTAGTTAATTATAATTAAATCAAGTTCAGAAAAGGGGAAAAACAATTTAGGAAAGGCAAAAAATCAGTTGAGAAGACTATATTTACATAAAATTTAAATATTGGGAAGGTTATAGAAAACGTAAACAAATAGATAGGTAAATGTAAACATTGGGAAGGTTGCATAAATCATAGACATTGAGAACATTATGTAAACTAGCCAGGAAAATCCCCTACTGGAGTAAGGTGCTGCGCCCTAGCGGACAGAAAATGTATAAACATTGAGGAGGTTATAGAAAATTTAAAAAAGAAATAGATAGGTAAAGGTAAACATTTGGAAAAATTGCATAAAATGTAAACATTGAGAACTGAAAAAGGTACAAAACTTTAGCTAATAATAATTACGTCATCTATCCAGATAATATGAAATGATTAAAAGGCTCTTTATCATTGTTTGTAAATGATAAAAAAACTTTAAGGATTTAATATTTAATTCTTTTACGGCGTTTTAATAGTTTATACTATGAGAAAATAAAAATACACTTAAGATTAAAAAGTTGTTTTGTTTATGTTTCAGCGAGATGAGTAATGATAGAGGATTAACAGTTCAAAGTCCATTGTTTACTTTTAAAGGAAGGATTAAGAGATAGAGCATTATTGCGAAAGCTAAATTTGTTTACTTTTTAGCGGAAGTCCTAAATCATTCTTTATGTTTTGGTATTAACAGCTCAAAGTCCAAAAGCTCTTAAGGGATTAAGAAATAGTATTAATTAATATTCATTAATTAAAATTTACTGCGACATGTTCGCAGTTATTAATACCGACTCGTGTACTTTGAAAATATTTCAAAGCTATGAAAAGGTGCAACCTCTTTGGCCAGCGTGATACCATCGTTTCGATTTGTTAATATATTTTAGAGATTAAAAGTTCGATAGGAACTTAATGGATTAAAAGTTAATCCTTTTAAGACAATTATTTAACTATCGGAGAATAAAAATACGTAGAACATTGACAAGTTAATCCTTTTAAGACTATTATTTATACTACCTCTCAAACGGTCGAAAAATAAAATGGCGGCGTAAGAAAAACAAAATGGCGGCCGGGCACACTCATGCTCTATAAAGTGGGTACCTGAACAATCAACAAAACCTTAAGTCTCTCAAACGGTCGAAAAACAAAATGGCGGCGTAAGAAAAACAAAATGGCGGCCGGGTACACTCATGCTCTATATAGTGGGTACCTGAACAATCAACAAAACCTTAAGTCTCTCAAACGGTCTAAAAACAAAATGGCGGCGTAAGAAAAACAAAATGGTGGCCGGGTACACTCATGCTCTATAAAGTGGGTACCTGAACAATCAACAAAACCTTAAGTCTCTCAAACGGTCGAAAAACAAAATGGCGGCGTAAGAAAAACAAAATGGCGGCCGGGTACACTCATGCTCTATATAGTGGGTACCTGAACAATCAACAAAACCTTAAGTCTCTCAAACGGTCTAAAAACAAAATGGCGGCGTAAGAAAAACAAAATGGTGGCCGGGTACACTCATGCTCTATAAAGTGGGTACCTGAACAATCAACAAAACCTTAAGTCTCTCAAACGGTCGAAAAACAAAATGGCGGCGTAAGAAAAACAAAATGGTGGCCGGGTACACTCATGCTCTATAAGGTGGGTACCTAACCCTTCAATGGGTGGAGGGTGTAAATCTTGTGGGCGGAGCATAGGTCAGGAGGTTCCATGGGTCACGTGACTGGATCACGTGACTAAAAAGGGGTGGGGCATAACGGTCACGTGACCAAAAAGGGGCGTGACATAGGGGTCACGTGACTAAAAAGGGGCGTGGCCTAATAGTTAAGGTTAGGTCGAGGTGAGACCACGTGGTGGTTAAGGTAGGGTCGAGACAAGACCACGTGGCAGTTAAGGTTAGGTCGAGGCAAAAATTCAAATTCAAATTTCCCGCCATAGGTCACGTGACTGAGCACGTGGGCGCGCACAGGAGTGCACCAGCTCCCCTAAATTCCCTCTACTAGCTCATGCGAGGAGCCTTCTTGGGACCAGAACAGGTTGGAGAACGGCTGCACAAGATAGACCTAGATATCGGAAGACTATTGAGGAGACCAAGACACACCACGGAAGTAAACTAAATATATATATATATATATATATATATATATATATATATATATATATATGTTGCTTTATATTATCGCTGTAATTAAAAAATTATCACTACTACAATTCTTTAATAATTTAAGAAAAAAATGGTCCTTCTTGAATTATTGTTTTAATTCAATTTGAGTTTTTAATTTTTCTTTTTTTTTCTTTATTAATCACAGTTCTTCGTGCTTCTCCCCCTCTCCAACGAAATGTGCGTGCTCGATCCAAAATCCAATTCAAGAAATAGAATCAGAACCCTCGAAAACCTAATAAATGATCCTTTATCATAGAAATCTTCAATAGCAACGGAAAATCTAACTGCGCATTGGCGATCGGAAATCCGACAGTGAATTCGATAGCGCCCTTGAAAACCTAGTAAACGATACCTCTACCAAAGAGTTTTTAAAACTAATAATTAAGTTGCTCGTGTCTGAACAAAATTTCGTTAGTAAATTTGACATTAGCAACTTCGAAAACCTAATGAACGATCACCAAATCGATGAAATCCACCTCTTCCCCCACTAAATAAATAATAAATATTTAAAAATAAATAAAAAACATTTTTATTTCAAAAATGTAAACTACTTGAAATTAGCACGAAAGAAAGAAGAAAGAATATGCCAAAATTATTGTTATTAAAATGATTATTTTTCAATAATAAAATAAATAATATTGAACTAATTCGTGTCCGGTTGGGTTACAATTGAAATATAATACGTTACAATTGAAATGGAAAAGGTTACAATTGACTTGGAAATACTCTATATTGTATTAACATTGTTTCCGTGTTTATATACATTTTTCTATAAATATGAAATCTTTATTTTTGAATATCAACAATTATTTTTAATTGTAGTCTTTTACCCAATCATGTTCTATTTATTTTGTGTAACTGTATTAGTATTTCCTTGAATGTTCGAAATACATCTTGTTAATCACTGTCTTAAAAAAAATTGACAGGAAGACCGTTTTATACGATACATTGTACTTAGAATATATCTATTAATCGTCGTATTTGGCAGAAGAGAAATCAAAGATGTGGGTGTTATGTGTTCAAAAATAAAAATAGAATTTTTATGTAATTATAAAATGGACCAAAGGTCTCAGTTGGACTACAGGTATATTATGAGTTGGCTTGTTGTGAGGCAAACTCAATATTTGCGGATTGTTTTCATATAATACTGTGATAATATAATACCCTTTTCTAAGGCCAACCATTCAAAAACTTGAGTTTTCTTTAGTTTCTAACTTCAGAACAATTGTTCATTCTTCTCTTTCCATGTTTTCTTGTAAATAATACATTTATTCTTTGCTCAATAGGTTCTTGCTTGGCAAACGACTTGGTGCTCAGAATATCAAATTGCTTTGGAACCACAGTCTATTCTGAGAGATCAGCTGTCAACAATGCTTCAAGAATTAGAAACCATGTTAGGCAAAGAGCAGGTAGTAAATTGCTAAATTAATTAACTCACTTTTTACTTAGTTGTATTTTATAATGTGATTTTCTAATTATTATTGGGGGTAGTTAGTATTTCGATTTATTTTTATCCAGCCTTATTTTCCTTAGTCCACAGAAAAATAGAGAAGCTTGAAGTAAAACAGTGCCAAATGAGGCTGTTTCAAATTATAGCAGTATTGTCCGGGTCTCTTGCCATAAAGCCGCCTTAATTCTCTCTTTAACCTAGCATTTACTACATATGATGGCCTGAGGTGCAAATAAAGTATATTCAGAGCCCAATCTTGCCTGTTATTTTTTCCTTTCATTACCTGATTTCGATTCCTGATTGATGAGGTATCCAGTTTTAGCTTTGTTGCAGAAGCAGATGGTTTTAAGAGTTTCCTTATAATCCTCTAGTTCTATCGTAACTACCTCTAATTGCGTAACCTCTAAATAGACAAATGACTGACTATCAGTGTTGAAGATAATTATACCGTCTACCACACGGTGCCTGAGCAATTCGGAATCAAGTGCAAATATTAATCACTAATAGCTGTAACTGAATGTTTGAAACATGACTTATGGAATGGAAGTACTGGCAGTGGTTTATCCCACCCTTCTCTTTAACCCCAGCCTCTTCATCTTGGACTGTGAGGATATCATTTATACATCAATTAATCTCATTGGTGGGTCTGTGTTGCTCATAACCCACTAAATTCAGTCCGAAACCTGTGTCGATTTGAAACAAATAGAGGATTAGCTGAAATTTTGAGAATTAGCTCCAAGTACGTGTAGAATAATTTCTGAAAAGTCACATCATTTCCCATGTCAGCTTCCATAAAAAAAGGGAGATCAAAGATGGCCGTTGAGAATATTTTTCATAGATGGTGTTTTTCCTCATATCCCGGGAAAAAACCTTAATTTTTGAAATCTGGAAAAACGTTCGTACTCGTTACGTAAGGATACGTTTTTCGATTAATACCGAAATTTACCAGATAATCAGATTCATCATCCTGAATGAGCTCTAAATTGATTTATTTTACTTAATAATTCGAAATTTTCCGAGTTCCAAATGTGTTTCTCCTCACAACTTTGAAACTATTGGCAAATCAACAATTGGGAATCTAATGGTTGTTGTAGTTTTAAGTGCGAGGCATGCTAAAATTAAAATTTGATGAAAATAGTGGAGAGGTTTGATTTTGACTAAATTAGTCGTTATCTCAATGTTTAATTTTTCTTTGATGATTCAGTACTTGATAATTAACTGTGATTGTTTCTAAGTTTTTGTTTTTACATGTAAAGTAGGTTTCTATGGTACAGAAATTAATGAAATTCTAAAAATAACTTCTCAACAGAAACTACTCCAAGGTTAACAACAACGCCTTTTTTTTTTTATATTTGTTGAGGACCATCATTCTAAAACAAAGAACAGTCGCATAGGAAACGAGAACGAAAAGAAAAATGCTGCAAACTATTTCACAATTGTTTATTATTTTCCAAATAGATAACGCTAACAAACAATAAAAAATTATTTTGGAATCATAATAAAACATTGACTTCTGGTAAGACGGTTTCGGTGACAAGGGGCCTTCAAACCCTCATAAAGGCTACTATAAGCAGAGGAGAAGGATTACACAAACATTTTTCTGAAATAAGTAACGTAACTTTACATTTAGAGTGCACGAAATGTTATACCAGATCATCTTCAATACTAAAGTGAGTTTCACACTATGATAAAGAAGTTTCTGAAATCTGAATTTCAAGGAGAGCTTAAGATTCAGGTTTCGACTTAAAAACCTTCTTTATTTTATGGTGAAGAGGCTTCAGTTAAGATTGAAAGAAAAAGAAAAAAAAAAAAGAAGTACAAAAAATTTATGTTCATCACGTTGAGACCATAAATGTTCTGAGAAATGTAAAAAAAAAAAAGCTCTGCAACTTCAAGATATAGGAGAAAAAGTTCTTACAAGAATTAACTGTGTAATGAACCTACTATCGCTTAAAACCAGATACCACGAAACATGTTATAATGTTTTTTTGTCAAATCCTCACACTGAAAAAAACGTTGAAAGACAAGTGGACGATAAGCCAACATTTGGCAAACTATGTGATTTCATAGATGAGGAAGATGTATGTCAATATACCGTCCAAGAGCTATACTCCAAATTGAAAAGATTTTCAGTAGAGGGGGAAGATGTTTATACGTTTTACACATATAAAAGGTCACTTGAAAAAAAAAATATGGTGACAGAGTTAACATTGTCGACGAACGAGGTAGATTAGCGAAGGAAACTGTCTTCACATTCAAGGATGGCTCTAAAATAACGATCCATCAAGAATGCACGAAAGGAGTGAAAACAAAAATTATCTTGCGGAAAATAAGTGAATTTTTTTATGGCAGCCAAAATCATTAGGCGCAGATATTTGACCGAAAGTCATTCCCTCAACCTGAAAACATGTTGAATGATCTATGCTCCACTATACCTGAGACATTAAAATGTTCATTGGAGAAGTAACTAGATACAAAACAAAACATTCAATGGCAAACCATGATCTGCTACTCAATTATTTCAATGACAAGACCAAACAAGTTTATATCTCCTCTCACTCTTCTACTGCCTACGTCATTTCGTCTCTAGACTTCTTATAGATATTACACACAGTTTAGTAACATCTGCTAGTTATAGTACTACTGCCAGTACTCTATTATCCACAAACTCAGTCATTAGTTCTGAGTTTGTGTATAATAGAAATAAATCATTCTCAACAATGAAATATTCCAGCAGTTTACCCCGATCATTAGTTTGTTTGTCGAACCAATATTTAGATATCGCATTAGAATCCAAGCCGATAATGATATTAGAACTATTGGAATAATTTAAATTTTTTCCTATGTTTTGCAAGTCTAATGTTATATTGTGGATGAGGTGGAAATAAGCACTAATTACAATACATTTTAATTTACCATATGATATTTCCAGGCATACATATTCGGAGTCAGATCATTACAATATCATTCAGGCATCAATGTTTTTATTGGTTAACATGACATTAGCTCTGCAATTTTTATCTACTGTTTAAAAAAACTTTGGTTGTTGATAACCTAAAATTTTATTTAACCTTGTGTAAGACTTTTAATTTAATGAAATGCTTATACCTTTTATGTTTATGTATTGTTTTAGCATGTTTATTGTGTATGTTTATGCGACATGAATAATTAAATGGAGTTGTGTACACTATATGTTAGTAATTGAAATATGTTCGTTGATAATTACTGTTGAGGAATGCTGTAGTCAGTGTTAGATGCCAATTTCTGTATTTCTGTCAAGTATGATGGGCAGTTTCGGTCAAACACATAGTGGTATATTGGACGCTTCTTTTGGCTCTGCTTGAACTTGATGAAGTTTTCGCAGGTGATGCATTTAACTTCTTCAGAAGTACAATCACTCGTCGGATGTTCCCCTCCACATTTTGAGCATGCTACTGTTCCTCTGCAATCCTTACTGCTGTGATGGAACTTCAAGCACTTGGCGCATCTTCTTATTCGAAAATAATCTTGAACTGTAACCTTTTGATGGCCCAAACTAATCCAATTGTACAGTATTAACTCTCTGTGTTGCTGCATCTACTCATAATTCTAACAATGCGTGCCGGTTGTTGTTTCTTCTTGTAGTTAGTATACCTAAAGGCCTTACTTCTTGTAGTTAGAATACCTAAAGACCTTACTTCTTGTAGTTAGTATACCTAAAGGCCTTACTTCTTGTAGTTAGTATACCTAAAGGCCTTACTTCTTTTAGTTAGTATACCTAAAGGCCTTACTTCTTGTAGTTAGTATATCTAAAGGCCTTACTTCTTGTAGTTAGTATACCTAAAGGCCTTACTTCTTGTAGTTAGTATACCTAAAGGCCTTACTTCTTGTAGTTAGTATACCTAAAGGCCTTACTTCTTGTAGTTAGTATACCTAAAGGCCTTACTTCTTGTAGTTAGTATACCTAAAGGCCTTACTTCTTGTAGTTAGTATGCCTAAAGGCCTTACTTCTTGTAGTTAGTATACCTAAAGGCCTTACTTCTTGTAGTTAGTATACCTAAAGGCCTTACATCTTGTAGTTAGTATACCTAAAGGCCTTACTTCTTGTAGTTAGTATGCCTAAAGACCTTACTTTATCATAATCCAAGGTTATGTCATCCTCAATATTTTAAACAATAACACGAGGGTCTCTTTTTGTCAATTTGTTGTATGATATTCTGTTACAATTATTTATGCTTTCTCAAATTTGGTTTGTCTTTTTCTCTGTCAATCTGAATTATCAATGCACCTTTTTTATACTCGCTACTAATTTCTTTAGGTTCTAATGCCTCTGTAGGCTTGATAATTGCTTTAAAAATAGGTCTATTTTGAACTTTCATCTCTGCTTTCTTCGTTATAATTGAATATGTAATTTTACTCAATTACCATTGAATCAATCTGATATATGATTCGGTCCCCTCCTTTCAGAAAGTGGTTCAATTCTCCCACTTCCCCATTGAACTTATCCAACTCTCCTATCGCATACCTAATGTCCTGGGCGTTGGCTCTCTTCAATTTCAACCGCTCTATGGCATTAGCTTCCGCTGCAGCAAGATTCGCGTGCGCCTGCACTAGCGTGGGTCTCGCGGCGAGTTCCTTGGCAGCCTGCGCCAGCTGGTGTGTCGGTTGAAGCGGGACATCATTAGGTACCGTCAATGTAGCTGCCCGAAGAATTCCTTGTTGTTGTCCGGTCGCAGGTACTCCTTCTGGCATCTCGTCATTCATACTTGTCCGGAAATCAAAAAAAGAAAAATTCTTCCGCTACGATACTCCGCTCTTCTCCCGGGTTTCGGCACCACTTAACGAGTCCGGGTTAAATAACTTTTAAAAAAATAAAGGTTTTAAATAAGTACGCAACGAAAGATGGTTGATAACTAACTTTATTCAGCAAGTAATCCTACTTATATACTCTTAGGGAGTTGTTTATCTTACTAGTAGGATTAAGTTCTATTCTTAACCAGGTCTGGCTCTTAACTTATATATATATATATATATATATATATATATATATATATATATATATATATATATATATATATATATACACGTATATATCACGTAAACCAATCTCAGAAAGTAGCAAAGTACACAAAGTGGGAACTAGATAGGATCAATATCTTTCAAAATAACCTAATCTTATCGCAACGAATATATTTTAATTCAGATAATACTAACCATTTGTATGCAAATTTCACAGCTGCAATGACTGAATCCTTAGTTGATGCAGGTTTAATGGTGTATGGGTGTCAGCACAAAAGATACAAAACTAAATGGTATGATTTGGAGTGCAAACACCTGAAAACACAAGTAAGGAAGAAATACCGAGAATTGCTAAAACAAAATTTCGCTCAGCGTATTGTGGAAGAATATCTTTCCACTAGAAATAATTACAGGAAATTAATAAAACAAAAGAAAGAAGAATACAGAATCACAATCATAAATAAACTAAAAGGCGTTTAAAATAGCTCCGAATTTTGGAAAACTGTCAAATCTCTGAGACCAGATACATTTGTCACAAACGAAATAGATATTGACACTTGCACACAATTAATATAATATATATTATACTAATACATAATATACATAATATATACAATACATAATACAATATAACATACCATATATACAATATAACATATATAATATACCAATACATAATATTAGACACAATATTATAGCTCATTATATGTAGAGAAAACTTCAATTGACTCTCTATTCTTTTCCGTTACACATCCATTTCTAGACCGACCATTTTCAACTAAGAAACTTCAGTACTGTATTCACCGCAGCAAACGAAAAAATCCCCTGGACCTGATAAATTGACATATGAAGTATTTAAAAACATGATACCACAGTGGGAACACTATTTGTTAAATCTTTATAACAATGTCATAATTCGGAAAACCTCCCACTCGCATGGTCTAGATCAGAGCTAAAGCAGATCTATAAGAAAGGAGATAAAAAGGATCCAGGTAATTATAGGGGAATCTCCCTGATAAACAACATCACCAAACTTTTTACCCTTATCTTAGCGAACAGAATCCAGCATTGGGCAGAACGTGAACATTTAATCCCTGAGGAATAAGCAGGGTTTAGAGAAGGTAGAGGCTGTGTGGAACAAATATTCACACTCATGTCATTAATAAATATTAATCTGCAGGCAAAGGGAAGTTACGTTTACGCTGTTCGTGGACTTTAGAAAGGCATTCAACTCTATAAATCAGAACCTTCTGTGGCAAAAGTTGTTTTCAATATGCATTAGTGGAAAAATAATTAGAATTGTGAAAAAATTGTACGACAAAGCCACAGTACAAATTAGTATCAACGGTAACTATTCTAACTATAGTAAACTTTTTTTGGAACAGAGGAGCAACTGGTGTCTCTGTTAGCAGCGAACGCGAAGTATCGATGCTCTTACTTGCTGATGATATAGTCCTACTCAGCGAATCTTGGCACAGTGCACATAAATAACTTAAAATATTAGAATTATACTGTATGCAAAATTCTTTAACTCTGAACCCGGAAAAGTCAAAAATCATAGCGTTCCACAACTCACCAAGAAGTAAAAAACTGAAACCACTATACTGGAATAACGTGAAGTTAGAATAAACCAAATCATACATCTACCTTGGAGTTCCTTTTCTATCATCAGCAAAGTTTTCCCAAACGGCAGAACACTTTGTTCAACGGTCAACAGTAGCAAGTGCAAAAGTGAAAGATATCCTAAGACGGGGCAAAAGTGACACCTGGCAAACAAAACTAGCTCTTTTCGACGCCATTGTCTCTTCAACTCTCCTCTACGCAGCTGAGACCTGGAGCTTAAATTATTTGGAAGTTGTCGAAACCGTACAAACCAAGTTTTTGAAATCCGTATATTTCTGGCCTAAAACTACGCCCAACTATTTAATACGCCTAGAAACAGGTCGTCTCCCACTTTCTGTAATAGTCTTTAAGAAACTTCTTAATTCCTGCATAAAAATCCTTTCATTACCTGGGGATAGATTAACACGGCAATGCTTTAACAGACTTTTAACCTTGGATAACAGAAAACAAGACCTCAGATCAAATTGGGTATCACAAGTTAAGAGAATAGCATCCATGAACAATGCACTGGAGTTTTTTGCAGATTTGTCAAACGAAAACAAATTAATAGCAAACAAAAGCACAATTATTGAAAGAGTGGAAAATAATGTGTTCTCCACTGATATAAACCGGGCAATGACCTCAACCCACAATCCCGTTTATAGAAGCATTTGCAACTTCACATATCCTCAACCAGAAGAATATCTGTTACAAAGTTTAAATATCCAAAAACATAGAGCCATAAGCCAGTTGAGAGTCACAGGCACTGCAAAGTTGCAGATTCCTCTGCAAAATAAGCGCCTGATCTTCAAGCTCTATGAACCATGCAAACTTTGTCAGAAACCTATCGAAGACACTCTGAAGCATTTTCTTTTGCATTATTCCTCTTGTGATTCATACAGAGAACAATTCTTAAATGAGTATATATCTGAAAACGATGAACTTTCTTCACTAGAAAACATCTTAAATTATAATAGTATAAATAAAATCAAGCATGTATTTCTGTTCCTCACATCAGTCTTCAATAACTTCCAATCTTGTACAGTTTAGCCGGCTCGATACATATTGATGAGGCCTCACCTTGTTGTGATATTTGACTTCAAGTGATGATATGCAGATAAAGTGATAAACTCTAACATATAGATATCATTTATTATTTTAATATTATTAAATTTTTTTTTTTTTTTTATTCTATTGTAAGTGTGTGAATACTTATATATATATATATATGTATTGTACATACAATATATCTTGTACTAACTATATTTTTGATTAATGAAGTATGTGTATACTTATCTCTTTTTTCTTTCACAAATACTTTTTTTTTTTTAAAGGGAAATTCTGTGTGTGTATATATATGTATAAATTTTTGTAATGTTTTATTATCATAAATATTATTTAATGTATCACTCCGCAGGCTGATGCCAAGATAATGTAATAAGCATGTATTGCTTTATACAATAAATAATCTATCTATCTATCTATATACACGTACATCGAAATCTATTAATAATTAGTTTAGGTAAAGATTCGTTCTACCATCTAATATCTTATATATGTTATAGGATAGGGTCCTTTCAATACTTATATAAAGTGGTAAGAGCTTTCATTCTCGAGAAATATCGATTTGAAGTTCTTAGTGTTATTTAAGTAGACGTGGCTGCTATTTGGGTTTAGCGGAGTCTGTGGCCTTGCGGAAACACGCCTGGTTCTAGTGTTAAAGATATTCAGGTCGTAACCCCGAAATTGTGATACTTTTTTATTATTCTTTTATGTTTTTTTATACCTCTGATATTTATAAATGATTAAATATTGGATTCATTACATTTTTTATTTCAATTTTATTTAATATGGATGAAATTTTTTTCAATTGAGCTTTTTTGTAAGGTTGTTATTTATTTATTAATAACTTGTTTTTAACAAGTTAAAAGTTAAATAAATTAAAAAAAAAAAAATCTTCAATATTCAAAAGTTGACTGAAATGAAATCAAATGAAATAGTAACAATTACCATAAAAATAGTAGTTGTAATAAATATAATAACAAAGTGATTAGTATCGTCAAATATAATCATGATATTTAAATCGTCAATATAATCAAATTTACTCACTCACTCTCATCATCAGATTAACTCACATATATCATTCATTTGGATGATAATCATCATAGTAACATTTGAAACATTGAGTTTTGTCACAACCCGTTAGGGTTGGAACATCGAAAGGAAAATATCGATATTCGATATTTTGATATATCGCAAAACCAAATATCGATATCCACCGATAATCGCTAGAAAAATATCGATATCTCAAAAGGAAATGGATGAAAAAGCAAAGAAAGTGCATCAAATGAGTATTATTAAATACTATTAATATTATTAAACTGTGAAAAGGGTTATGAAATAATATAATGATTATTATTTATAAAACAATATTTTTATGAGCCATGAATCATTATAAAAAAATATAGAAAAGAATTATACTCCAAAGAAAAAAAATATTATAACATATTTTTATTTTGAAGACTTTTAGCCATATTTTATATATTATAGTCTTCTAGAAGTTTTTTCAATAATAAAACCTTCAAACTTCTCAATTTTTTATTTATCTTATAACTCTTCCGACTATATTGTGCATTCTCGAAACATTCATCTAAAACCATGTAATTTATTTGATATTTGATACCTCTCAGTTCCATCATCATTTATATAAATCATCATTTTTTCTTTATATAGGATTAATCAACATTATTTGTATGTAAATCTTATCTACTAATTATTATTTGGTAATTAAATATTTTTACTGTTATATTTATTCGTAAAACTCCAGAATGGTTACCCCAACATGGAGGACATCTAGATTTTTAGGACCTGGCTGATCTTAAAAATCTAGATCTCTGCCATTTCGGGGTTACGATTCTGGAGTTTTACCGAATAAAGGAAATCGTTAAAATAAAATATAGTAGAATCTCGATAATTCGTATGGTCAAAGGTTCGAAAGGTAAATATGGATTATCGAGATATCCAAATTATCGAGATTTCCAATAATCGGTGGTAAAAAATAGGAAATAACAAAATTAATACAAAATTGTATTAGTATGAATGAAAATACAAACGATATAGTTAGATCAACAAAAAAATTCGTTTTTTTTTTTTTTATGATGCAATCCTTCAAGACGGGTCTCATCGATGGCTTCGTTAAGGATGTTCAGAGCAGAAAATATGTTTACAGAAACATCCGACTTTGCTAAGAAATGACACGTTGTAGATGTATTATTTTGCCATTTTAGAATTAATCGTCGGCACATCAATTTCTTCTTCACCTCCTTTTTTTACGGAGTCAAAATTTCCTCGTCAGCTAGGATCCAAGCTACTGCTAAACCTTCGTCAAAATAGGCGAATTCTCGAAAAGTCACGGGAGTTCTTAATTTTGATGTAGTTGATTCCCATCCTTAATGCTTTGTAAGAGTTGCATCACTACTTCCTTGCGTTAAATGTCTAAAATCGTTTAATTATGGCCAAGTTTAGAGATTGTAGCTTAGAGGTTGTGCTGGAAGGCAAAAACAGAAGACAAGAGCTCAGAAAATCTATACGAATTACTGGGATATGTATTGCCGAGATTCTACTATAATATAGTGTAGCATATGGTGTGATCGATATAGCGTTGTAAAATATCGATATATTGGATGTTAAGATATCGATATAATATATCCGTTTTTCAATTCCGATATATCGATATATATCGCGTGTCGATATTCCAACCCTACAACCCGTACCTTTATAAAACTATTATTATTGCAATTACATTTTTTTTTCAAATTGGTTAATGAGAAACATAATTAATTCACTTTTATGAATATTCCTCTTTCATCAATTAGCCTGGAGACGAACCAAGTATCCTGGATTATCTTTGTAAATTTATGGTTGTGGTTCTCATTTTTAATTAGATGCCTTAGTTCGTCGAGGTTCTTGAGTTTATCCGTATTTGTCATTAAATACGTTCTAGTGAAAAAATTATATAACAGCTGACATTCAAGATGTGCGATCACCGTTTCTTTATTATGTGTTTTATCTATTCGGTGTTTTGAAGTAATTAAGGTGCGATTTTTATCTATTCTTTGTAAGAAATCTAACGGGTGTTCTTTGTTTGTTTGTTTGTTTGGGTTTCAAGGCGTAAAACCGCTAGGTCATCAACGCCTGTGGCTATTTTTTTTTTTTTTTTTTTTTTATTATTATTATTTTTATTTTTTTATTTTTTTTTTAATCTATAATTTAAAAAAATAAATAAAAAGAACTAAGTAAATATATAATAATAATAATTAATATATAATATATATACACACACACACACACACAAAGATAACAAATAGATTCAGATAAATAAACAAAACAGATACATAGATAAACAAATAAGATATAATATATTATAAAAAACTATATTTTATTTATTATGTCATTTGCCTTTAGAAAGTTTAATACACGTTTTATCTTGATGTCATCATTACCTAGACTGGTTGCGATATCGGGTGTAAGTCCTGATCTGGCTAAGACCGAAATATAAAATGGACATTCCTGAAAGATATGACTGACCGTGAGGATGTTTTGACAGTGTTGGCATTTCGGTGGCGGTTGCTTGCTAATAAGATAGGAATGGGTCAAATTGGTATGTCCTATTCTCAGTCTGGTTATTGCTCTTTCTTCTCTACGATTAGAACGATTTGACGTGGTCCATGGCTTTACTGATGTTTTAATGGCCTTCAGTTTACTTGGTGGGCTCTCATTCCACATGGACTGCCACCCATCAGTAATTTCTCTTTTGAGGGGAAGACTGAGTTCTAGAGGTGTTAAAATGGCAGCGCCTCGACCTGGAAGAGTAAGTGCCTGTTTGGCTGCTAGGTCCGCGAGCTCGTTACCGACTATTCCTACGTGGCTTGGCACCCATACGAAGTATACCGATTTTCTTAGATTTTCGAGCATTTGGAGGTAAGTATGGATTTTAAGTAATGTAGGGTGTTTTGGATATGTATTATTTAAACCTTTTAGTGAACTTAGAGAGTCAGTTATTATTGCGATGGTTGTAGGTGATATTGACATTGAGAAGTGAAGGGCTGAGACTATTGCATGGAGTTCGGCGGTATAAATGCTGCACAGTTTATGTAGTTTTATTTTGTGGGTTGAGCTATGGGTAACGAAAGAAGATGCTGTAGAGTCGGAGGATTTAGATCCATCTGTATAGATTAAGAATGGTTCCGGAATATTCTGAAGGAGACGGGAAAATTCAGTTTTGTATTCCAAGGGCGATGTTTTGTTTTTGGGTAGTCGTGATAAATGTAACATAATTTTTGGTGGTTTGTGCGTCCATGGAGGAGTATGAATTTCAGGTTTATATAAAGGAATTCCTTTAAGGAACGAGGTAGCGGAAGAAATTCTCTCTGATAAAGGAAGTGTTGAATTAATTTTTTTTTCAAAGGTTTTGGAGAATTTTGGTTTGAAAATGTACCTATGTGTTGGGTGTTCCGTTTGAGGGAAGAGTTTAGAGATGTAGCTTATTGCCAGTTTTTTCCTTCTGAATAAAAGAGGCGGTAGTCCTGCTTCGGAACACAGACTGAGAATAGGACTGGTTCTAAACGCGCCGGTCGCGATGCGAATTCCGGTATGATGGACAGTATCGAGCTTATTAAGGATCCGGTAGCGGGCAGAACCATAGATAAAACACCCATAGTCTAATTTCGAGCATACTAAAGATCGGTAAAGTTTTAGCAGAGTGATTCTATCTGAGCCCCAGGAAGTACCGCTGAGAAATCGTAGTATATTTAATTTTTTTGTTGCAGTTAGTTTTAGTGTAGAGACGTGTGGTTCCCAAGTCAGTTTTCAGTCAAAAATCATCCCTAAGAATCTATGGTTGTTTGTATATGGGATCGAGGAATTACCTAAAAGTAGTTCGGGAGAGGTGGGAGTATTTCTTTTTCTGCTGAAATGTAAACATTTAGTTTTTTCGGTAGAGAAACGAAGACCAATGGAGAGGGACCAGTTATTAATTCTATTGATGGCTTCCTGTAATTTAAGTTGTACGGTGGTAATGTTATCGGATCGACAAATAATGGCTAGATCATCTGCGAACAAGAGCGGTTTGACACCCCTAGGTAAGTTGAGTCCCAGGTCATTTATTGCTAGGCAGAATAGAGTGGGGCTAAGGACACAGCCTTGTGGGACACCGTTGACCTGTTCATGGTTCTCAGATAGTTCGCATCCTATTCTAACTCTGAAGTGACGGTTTGAAAGAAACTGTTTGATAAAATAGAACATTTGCTCTCTGATTCCTATAGATGATAACTTATTGAGAATTACTGCGTGGTTTATGCTATCAAAAGCCTTCTTCATATCAAAGAATACAGCGATCATCTGTTGAGCGTTGATGAAGGCATATTGGGCTTCGGCCTCTAATGTAACCAGATGATCTATTGTGCATCGTCCTTTGCGGAACCCAGATTGAAATGGTTGTATTAAATTGTTATTTTCTATTATCCACATTAATCTTTTGTTGACCATACGTTCCATAATTTTGCTTAGACAACTAGTTAGGAATATGGGGCGATAGCTGTTTGGGTCCCGTTTGTCTTTTCCGTTTTTAAGAATCGGGATTATGACTGAATCGCGCCAGGTGCTTGGGAAGTGCCCAGTAGACCAAATGTGATTATAGTATTCAAGCAGCCATTTTTGTGTGTCGACTGGAAGATTTTTTATCATGTCGTAATGGATATGGTCTGGACCAGGCGAAGTTCCTTTAACGGTATTTAAGATATTTTTAAATTCCCACATTGAAAAATCAAGATTATAATAGAGGGTTTCGGCATTTACTGTATTATCAGTTTCTATTTCGTCAAGGTTGGGACTATTTCTCTCGGAATTATATATCTCGGAATAAAAATTTGCAAAGGTATTTGAGACCAGTGAAGGGTTGTCAGACAATTGTCTATTAACCGAAATAGTTTAACGGGAGGAAGATGGATTTTTAGTAAGTTTATGGATTTTGTTCCATACGTCAGCTGACGTAGCAGAAGCATTTATGGAACTTATATATTCTTTCCAAGATGCACTCTTACATTGTTTGAATATTTTCCTGCATATAGCCCGCTGTTTTTTATATTCTATCAGGTTTTCGGATGTCATAGATTTTTCGAATTTTTTATACGCTTTACGACGATCTTTAATGGCTTTTTTACACGTATCGTTAAACCAAGGAACTAGCGGTCTTCTGGGTAAACCTGAGGTCATTGGTATCGATGATTTTGCTGCTTTTATGATCGTATTTGTAATTATTTCACAGCCTTCGTCCATGGTCATATCGGATGGTTGTGTTTGGGGTGGTGAGGCTAAGGAGGTAAAAAGAGACCAATTAGCATTTTTCAACACCCATCTCGGTTTTACGTGCGTGGGATTCATGTTAGTAAATTTTATGAGTATCGGGAAGTGGTCACTACCATATAGGTCAGGTAACACTGTCCAGTAAATATTACTAAAAAACGTTGGACTACAGAGAGAAAGATCAAGGGCTGAATATGTCCCGTAGCTGGAGCTGAGGAAGGTAGATTCTCCAGTGTTAAGTAAGAGAAGGTTAGAGATATCTAGAAAATTTTCTATTATTTTACCCCGCATGTTGATATCTTGGGATCCCCATAGAGGATTGTGGCCGTTCAGGTCCCCAATAAAAAGAACAGGACGGGGCAGTTGGTTGTAAATATCTAATAGATGTTGAGTATCTATTGTACGATCTTGTGGTAGGTATATATTGCATACAGAAAAAGCAAAACTTCGGTGAACACTGACAGCAACCGCTTGAAGGTGGGTGTTAATCGGAATTGATTCTGAATATATGGATTTATGTACAGCTATTAAAACTCCATGGTGATTATGATTTGGATTGGGGCTATCTTTTCTATAAATTTCGAAGTTTTTTATTGTGATTTTGTCTTTTGTTGCAAGATGTGTTTCCTGAAGAGCTAGGCAAAACGGATCAGTATCACGTATTAATATTTTCAAATCATTAAAATGAATTTTTAAGCCATTACAATTCCATTGAAGCAATGACATATATGGTTATTATATTTAAAAGAAATAAAATAAAAAAGGAAAGATACATATATATGTATGGATGAAAATATATTCTAACTAGAACTAAGAATATACATTTGTTTTTGATTGAAGAGGAAAAAAATCTATGTATTATTATTTTTACTAGGAGAGTTTTTTCCTTTGCTTTCCTCTTTTTGGTTTTTGAACCACATATCCATCTTCTTCCTGTTCATTATTAATTAATATTTGTTCATTAATTAAATCGACGGGAGGTGGGTCTGGTTTAAGTGGCGGGGGTCGAGGAGTCGGGGTGGTGGAAGGTGGTAGGCTTGGAGTGGGGGAAGTCGGTGGGAGATGGGAGATACCGGAACAGCTGGAAGGAGAGGGGAAAGGGAGAAGAGTGGGGGTCATTAGAGCACTAGCGCAAGACCCGGCGGGTTGGGTGATAACAGACGTAGTTTGTGTATGGCTACTATGAGCTTTAATCTGAATAGTTCCATTTGATATTTCTCCAGCTGGGCTATTTTTATTAGTCTCTGTTTTGTTAAGATTATCTGGAAAATAATATAAAATGTTGGCCTGAATGGCAACATCTTTTTTTTCAGTATTTTTATTTTTATTTTTAGTTATTTCCGCGAAGGTTTTATTAAACTGAATAGGATTTTTCTCTTTATATATTTTTTTCGCTTCGTTCAGCGATACTTTATTATTCACTTGTATTGCTTTTATTTCTTTTTGCAATTTAAATACGGGACAGGAGCGATCAAGAGCATTATGTGAGCCGTTACAGTTAATGCATCTAGCCTGTAGATTGCACCTAATATTTTCCCCATGTTTATTCTGACCGCACTGGATACACACAGTTTCTTTTTTACATTGTGCCGTAGGATGAGAAAAACCCAAACAATTAAAGCATCGTAATGGATTAGGTATATACGGTTGAACTCTAATTGTTTCGTATCCAATCTGTATTGTATCTGCAGGTTTAGGGGTCGGGAATGTTATTATATAATTATGCGTTAAAACTTCGTTTCCATTATTCTTTGATTTAATTCTTACTATATCTTTAATAATTGGAGTAAGTTCTTTTTTAATTTCTTCTATTTCCATATATTGAAAATCGAAACAACGGATCACGCCTTTACTATAGTTAAGTGTGTTGTGTGGAGTTATCTGTACTGGGTATTGTCCACCAAAATCCGTATAGGATAGAAGCTTATTGGACTGTTGTCCATTTATTGTTTGTATTAGTAGAGACCCGTCTCTTAACTTTTTTACAGTTTTAACGTTTCCTACCAAGTTAGAAATTACTTTATGAATAAAAAAAGGGGAGACTTTTTTAAAGTCTTCTTCATCTATTCTTTTTACTAATAAATAGGTTGGTGATATGTTTTCTACCCTTTGTGGTAAAATTTTGTCGGGGGGAAATTTGATTCGACCCCGAGCCCATTTTCTTTTTTTATTTAAAGGACTAGTTAATTCGGGAGGGTCAGGAGGCTCTCCCATTTTTCGTTTAAAGAAATATTAAAAAATAAAAAAATAAATAAATAAAGAGTAGTGGTTTAACAAAATTAAAGAATTTCTTCCAGATAAATAAGACAAAATAATAATAACAATAAAGTAAAACAAACCGGAAAAAACAAAACAATAAATAAATTTATGTTATAATAAAGGAAAACTCTTATCTGTTTAATACTCTGCGGAGAGTCTACGACTGTCTCGGCCGGAATCTAAACAGCTACTGCTAACGGGTGTTCTTTAGGTTTTATATTAGTGTTAAAAAGTTCAAAAGTTAATTGTTCAATTGATCGAGAATCACGGAATGTTCTTTCTAAATATGTTAAAATATCTTCTACTGTTTCGAATTCACACGTAGTGTTAATGTAATCCGCTTCTGCCGTTAGCCTTGCTAATACTTTACTTAGAAGTCGTTTAATTCTTTGAAATTATTGTTAGAAGCACAAACTATATTTCTAACCTGCCTAACCACATTCACAAATTTTAATAAATTGTGGGGATTTCCATCAAAGTGTGGGATATGATCGTAATCCGCGCTTTTTATTTGGAATGAAGTGTCTGCCATTTTTACCTTTTTTAATTGTTCGATTTGTTCACTAATACGACGTAATGCCGGGTCAGTAGGCATAAAAATAAAAAGAAAATAAAAAAGAAAATGATTCTAAATTCTTACTATAAGAGTCTCGAAGTTCTGCTGGATACCTGCAACCAGTGAACTGCAACGAAGGATACCATGTCCTAAGTTGAATGCCTCTAAAATCGTCGGAGTCTTCTGATACCTCGGAGAGTTGGCCAAAAGCAGTGATATTAAAGATAGCTCGGAGAGTGAATCTTTAACATCAAAGTTCTTCAGAGTTCAGAGTTCAGACTGCGAAGATGATTCAAGATAGCTGGGAACGGTGATTTCTTGATGCTTGCAGTCCCTGTGTTCGGGCGCCAGTTAAAGAGCTGCTCAAATAGAGAACTTAAAAAAAAACTTGTATTCCTTGCCTTAAAACATCACATATTCGTGAACGACATTGCAACTGGAGCTGATGCGATTTTTGAAGCTTCTGCATTACATTATCACCCTCTTAGAAAAAGGAGGGTTAACCTTATAGTAATGGGCTGCCAATCACCCCTCCTAATTAGAAGGTCTTCCAGCAGAAGCTTTTCGGGATTCTCCTCGTGAGCTTCCTGTCACTGCTTTGCCTGACCATCTCGTCACCCAGTGGCGCTCTCTTGTGCCTACTTTGCCTTTAGTCTCAGATATTGCAATTCCCCGGCCTCTTGCATGTTCAGAAGGTACTGTTTAACTTCACGGTTTTTGTGACGCCTCAAAACAAGGTTATGCTGCTGTTTTGCATATTTGTTCAGATCAAAGCTCACTTCATGTTAGGCTTCTCGCAGCTGAAACCAAGATTACACCCTTGAAAACACCTACAATTCCAAGATTAGAATTACTTGGAGCATATCTTCTAGCTAAATTTGCATATCATTTTTATCATAATTTGCATACCAAACTTCTCAACTCTTTTGTTTCCAAATCCTTTGCCTACTTTTGGTGTGATTCTATGTACCTTAGTTTTGGACTGGTTAAAAATACCACCTTTTCAAATGAAGACTTTTGTAGGTAACAGCGTTGCTAAAAATGTTGAATGGATAGAGACAACTATGTGGCATTATGTTCCCACAGAAGACAATTCTGCAGATGTTGCCTCACGAGGTAACTTGCTGCTGAGTTGCAAAAACACACTCTGTGGTGGTCTGGCACATCAAGGCCATCACTTCTACGAACCACCTCATTATGATCCATGCTTAAAATTTTGATTCAGTATTCTTATTATCCCTTCATTTCTATTTTATCCAATATTATTCTTACTTTTCGAATAGTTTTTTTTTAATTTATTTGTTTCTGTACAGATACTGATTCTCTTTTAGAAGCTTATTGATTCCTACTTTACCTCTGAAATATTTTTTTCTTTCAGGTCGAAAAAGCTCTTTGCTTGTTGTGTTCATCAAAATGGGGTCTAACGGACTCTGAGGTACTTGACATATTTTGCAGTGATGGCGCATTTCATACCCCAACTACTTATTGTAAGTTATTTTTTGACTTTTTTAATTATCTTATACTCTTGTGAACGGGTAATTAGATAATAACATTTTTATAGTCTAATAATCTTACCTTTATTAGTACGACTTTTTTATTAAACAAGACTTTCTTGCAGTAGATAATTTTATACCCTAATTTTAACCATATTAAATTTTATAAGAAGTTAATTTTATACCCTAATTTTAACCATACTCATTTATTAGTAATTTATTATATAATAAAGCGCAATTTAGCAACTTTTTTTATAGTTTGGCTATTAACTAGTTTGGCTATTAACTTTTTTTATAGGTTGGCTATTATACTATTTCGGTACAAAACATTGAGGTTATCAGTGCCCATGTCTATTTATAAAACTATTTTAACCCACTTTGTCTAGTCAATATAGACAAAATAGGGGGAAAGTTTTATTTGTAGTCTTAAACTTTGGTGCTCCTCAGTTTTTTAGGTCGCTGAATACGAATCTGAGATTTGCTGACAGATATTTTGCTTGGAACCTTGTTTGTTTTTTTTTCGCAAAAAACGTCAACATGTTGGAACCTTTTTTTTTTGCCTATATTTCGGAAACTGTTGTTTTTATACAGAATAATATTCTATACAAAATTACAGTAGATAGACAATGTCCTGTATTTTATGTCTGAAAATATATTTCTCTACGATTAACAGCCAAGCTGCTAGAGCGTCCTAAAGAAGGGCCCTAATTCCCAAAAAGTGACCGAAACGCGATTTATGACTCTTTACGTCCAATTTGTATAAAAGCTATCCCTGTTTCGCTACTGTTGACAATACTTATTATTAAGCTTCATGAAATAAAAATGAATGAAATACAAAAAATGTACATTCATATTTGATGTATGGGAACAAGCATCGTAATGGATATGACTGTGAGAGAGGCCAACCAAATTTATCTTCTTTACCTCTTCCTTTAGTACGTAAAACCCCTGCTCCGTCCTTGCAACTGTATGATTTTGATACATGTCAACCATCATGTCTCTTACTCCTGGTCAATCTGTCAGGAAACTGCAACGATACAAACGTCTACTTCATGAAAACAGGAAGCGACAATGTACTCTCCAGTTTACCCAGTTGAAAACCAAACCATTGAAGAGCATATCATGTTATTACATACTATAAGTGCCTGCGAAACAACTACGGCCTTTTTCATTCAATTGAAGTTTGTGAAAACACTTCCCAAAATCGTAGACCACTTAGCAGAGCGTTGCACAAGCAGGGGACGTTTTCATGTTTCATTATATGGATACAGTGGATCTGTATTCTTGATCTGTGTCATCAGACTGAAGTTCAAAGATGTCGAAACCAAGTTCCGTCTGAAGATCCATGTCGACGATATCGTCTTCGTCGTTATCCACTTCCACATTTCTGCAAGAATTAACAGTCTTGTCTTTCCGTAGCCACAGTTTCTTGCGCAGGCTTTGGTACGATGATGCGAATATGAGGTGGTTAATACTATTCTCGATAAAAACTACAATTTCCGAGATATAGGAGAAAAACAAAAAAAATATGAGAAAAGTTTGATGTTTTTTGCGAATAAAACCAGGTTCTGCCCAAAATATCTGTCAGATATTTGATTCATATTCAGCGACCCAAATAACTGAGGTATATCAAAATTTACGACTACAACAAAACTTTCCCATATTTGCCCATTTGTGTCCTAGTTTTATTGGACTATTTGTAAATTAATTATTTGGCTAAGACCAGATTGAGTATACTAAGAAATAAATAATTATAAAAAAAATTAATAGATGAGTTATTTCAAACGGTAGACGGACTTTTTTTTTAGTTAAATTTTTGAATTATATGTTTCTTGAAATTTCGTGATTATTATGTTTTAAAGGCAACGGGTAATCAGCCTACTGACCCGATTCTGGTGGAAGGGCTGCCACCTCGGAGCGTTCTGACATTCACCCATCCTGGGCGGCTACCTAGGGCAGGTGATCCTAGGATGTATAGTATACATCATATGACATTATCAGTTTATGACATTTGTCTGTAGATGAGGGGGTATATGTAGTGTACTGGATATAGAATACTGTGTGGGTGTTACGGTTTAGTGTTCCCTCAACCTGGAGGACCAACAGCTGATTGGAGCCTGGCGGCTGGGTGATGGGGTTGTCACTTCCCTACGCTTAGTCCTCATTTGCGAGAGTGGCCTATGGAGGATATGAGAGAATGCCGTGCTGAGACGTTTGTATGGCAAGCCTGACGTTGTGACATTCATAAGACGAGCTCGGCTCAGATGTTGAAAGGATGCTCACGAAGGAGTGCGTTGTGGAAGGCGCCTTAGAGGAAGATCACGTTCGCGCTGGCTTGAGAATGTCGAGGAGGGCCTGAACCGGCTTGGCGTTTAAAGATGGAGGAGCCACGCTCGGGACAGAAAGGAGTGGAGATTTAATTTTGAGGCCTTGGTTCTTAAAGGACCATAGAGCAAAATGATAATAAATAATAATAATGTATCTTGTTACGTAAAATCTCAACCTTTGAGGAGATGGGGGTTACTTTTTTTTTCCTCGTCGATACAAAGGTTTATTATTGAAAATAATAAACCAAAAAGAATGAAATGGAGAAAAATAAATAGATAAGTGAATACGATTATGATCAATTTAAATAATAAATGAGTAGGTGGAATCATCTGCATATATATTTATTTTAAAATGAAAGACCTCTGAACATCTGATTTACTTTTAGCATTCCTAAAGGCTATTGCAATGCATTCAGTATCCCTATTAATCTCAATTTTTGGAAATAAAATGGGCATTTTTTAGAAACCTGAGCTGTGGTCAAATTGCTTTTACAATGCTATGATTGGTTTGATGGGAGGGTCTGAAAATGCAGGATACTACTGCTGACTTTTTATCACTTGCAGAATTGGGCCTACAATTAAGTATAGTACTTTATCCTTGCGCAAGATGAACAATGCTCATCGGTGCAAACCTATACATCCACTTATAGTTTGTGGATGGATTGGATCCAAAATAAACAGTCTAAGAGTAAATCAATGGATGTATTGAAACCAATAATATATTTCGTTTCTGAAGGCGAGTACACAGAGCTTCTACAGAAGTGTCCCAGACATTGAGGTTTCGTTGAGGAACTGGCACGTTCTATTTCCACAACATTGAAACTTCTAGAACCCATATTTCCCCAAATCCGCAACGGTTAGAGGTACGTAGTGGTGAAGCATGAGTTTAAGCAGATGGTGCAGGAAGGGATCATTCTCTCCTTCAGCTAATGGAAGAGTCTCCTTTATATTTTCTCGAAGAATGGTATTATATCTTCCTCTTAAATATTTACTGTTTGGAACCTGTAACGTTTTTTGTGAATCAGGAACTTTCATTGACATTTCATTCTCCAAGCAGTTCAGGCTCTCTAGAATGTCTATTACCTATCTAGTACTAAGAAGAATGACAAGTAACCAGTTTTATTCACTGAGTTTCTTAATACACCAATGATAAACTGGAACAGAGTCCTATAAAATAAAGGAGTTTTATCGCACTCCTGGATCCTGGAACAAAAACTTTGTACTTGTGCAATATCTCCGCCTCATTGAGGCATTGAACAGGCTTCAATTCCGCTCTTAGTTAGAGGCTCATCATTTCTGTTCATCATCTGGACGAACCACATGCTACTTCTCTTTGCCTTTCACCAAAAACTAAGAATATCTACAAGAGATATCCACGAATAAATTCTATCAGCTACCACACCACGGGCATTTGTCTGTCATTAGGACTGAGAATGACGTGACTGAAACCTTCTCAGGAGTAGTGGAAATCAACGGTCCAAATGGAATTTAGTGCAATGAGGAAGTTGAGGCTAATGATGAAATGCAGTGGAACCTCGCATAACAAGCATAATTGGTTTGAGAATCTTACTCGTGAATCACTCATTAATGGAAACTATTTTTCCCATAAACATACATTTATGACAAATACTATGTAATAAAAAACAGCACTAAAAGACTAGTGCAACAACTGCTAAACACAGATGGATTTAGCACAGGCAAGTAAGTTTCAGCGCTCACACACAACTGAGTGGCATCAAGACAGACTTCTTTTTTCTGTAATTCGTTATGCGAAATGGCACTAAAGGAGTAATTATTTTTTTTTTTTTTTTTATGATTTATTTTGCTCGTCATGCAAAATAATCGTTATGAGAGGTAGGTGTTGTGCGAGGTTCCACTGTAGTGGCATAATTGTAAAAATCTCCAGACTGTAGCTGAGGTGGATGGAGTTCCAGCATCACTTGTGCCGCCTCACTTGCGAAATGTCAATGGTCGCTGCCTATCTCTATGCCCTAAGCCTTGCTTAATTTTAATTCCCACAGATGCACAGCCTCAGCCACCCCAGGATCCCCAGTTCGCTACAGCTTATCACGCATTGATTTTGTTTGCCAAAACACTGAACCTAAATTTTGGCCTAAACCTGTACTGTGAAAAGTGTGGTCAAATAACACTGCTCTGCAAAGAATTTTTTTTTTTTTCGCTCCCTTGAGAAATTTTTATGTGTCCTGAGTTCGAATCCGAAGTCAAAAAAATTCTATCAGGCACCATTTTTGAGAAAATGGAGGTTGTTTAGAAAAAAAAATCTGAAATAGCATGTGTTTTTTTTCTTGTTTCATTTATTTATTTAATTTTCTTGTGAATAATAATAATATATAAAATATTTAATCCTGAGCATAATATAATTGTATGCCTAGTCCATGTATATATTTTTTCCTTTTATAGTCTTCATCAGCTGTTGTATTGTCCAACAGTAGTCAGTAAGCATCTTCTCATTGCATTTACAGCTATATCTTTTCTCCACTTGGACAATTTCTTGATGAAACCGTTCTCCGTGTTCATCTGAAACTGGCCCAAGTTGAGAGGGAGGAAATTCGAATGGAAGTGCAAAAAATGAATTTTTAATGACATGTTGTAACCCATAATAGCAATTCTTCAACAATTTCTTTGTGATTTGTAACTCTTTTGTTGCCCAAAAATTGTTCACACATGTTATCAAACGCAGATCAAACTCTTTTTTCAATTTCATTTAATTTTTCTTTGAATTCCAGGTCCTTAAAAAGAGCACGGATTTGTGGGCTCCACAAAAATCCCTTTTTTAATCTTTGATTCACTTAATTTATGGAACTTATGTTTCAAGTACAAAGAACCGTTTCCTTCCTTGTCCATTGCTTTCACGAAATTCTTTATGAGTCCTAATTTGATATAGAGAGGTAGGAGTAGAATTTTTTTTTTTTTTCAACCAAGAGAGGGCTGACAATGTGTTTTAACTACTTGTGTTAGTACTTGCTCGCCATTTTCTCACTATGTAGTGATCTCTTTTTTTTCAGCTGTCTCTCTCACATAAAATGCAGCAAAACTTAGTGTAACCACCTTTGAGTCCTGTAAGCGTTGCGACAACTTTGCGGTCTGCACAAATTGTATTTGATTTTACCAAGCACAATTTTCAAATTTTCTGGACTTCATATGCAACAGGGAGAGATGGATGTTGGTTGCTGATGAAGGAGCGCTGCTTTCAGAATGAATTTGGAGCTGTCAACGAATAGTCTCCATTCATCTGGATTGATCGGAAGAACCAGTTCTGAGAGTAAATTGAACGGACTTTCACAAAAGGCAAGGTTGCCTTCCATTGAAAAAAATTGGAGTACCTCTGACTCCCGCTTTCGAAAGGAAGAAATTTTCACCCCTGGTTCCAAAAGATTCCATTGTTGTAGACTGGAACCAAGTAATTGAGCTTTGCTTTTTAGGAGGTCTAAATCGCGGACGAGATCATTCAACCTGGCCTGGTTTATGAGTTTTGGGTCAGTATTATTTTCACTGAAATCACTTGAAGACTGTATTTCTTCGCTGGTTCCTGGTTCCGATGAGATATTCTCAAAATCAGCCTCAGTGATATTCCATATCACTGAGGGAATTAGTCTGGGGTTTAAGTGGGATGGGCATAGACTCATCGTACAGAACTGGTCTCATTGCAGATGGAAGGGTAGGATATACTATTTTATCCTTACTTTTGGCCGAAGAAAAATCTTTAATGACAGTCATGAAGAAATAACAATCATTTGCATGATTTTTCAACTCTCGCCTCATCATTGGAACAGCAAAAGGCATTGATTTATGTGTCCCTTTCAGCCAACCACTGAGAGCGCGGCTACATGAAGACCAACAAATTTTAGAAGCCCACGATTTATCCTGATCACTTACTTGACTTACAAACATCCAAAGTACAACTCGTACACCTTCTTTATTAAGATAGTCAGGGATTTTCGATTATACTTCAATGTGATTTCACCACAAATATTACAGAAACAGTCTGGATCGTTTTTACACTGTCGCGGCATATTAGATTTGAAACAGAACACTGGTTTGTAGCGAGGTCGAAATGAGGCTGAAGAGCCAAGACTTGGTGGTGAGAACCGTTCTGACGGGTGGCCGAACAATAAAAAGAGGGTTGGGGAAGAGGTAAGTTTAGGAGGCCCTCCTGAGGCTGGTAAGCCCTCCAGGAGAGAAACAATAGTCCTTTCTTTTCTCCTCTCTTCAACACATGTGCCTGCTAAATCTACTGCTGGCTAATGGCAGGACACCGTCATTGAACCTAAGAGGCAATTATAAACTGGGCCCCTGCATAATACTTCTGACTGAAGGCCAAACAAATTTTTGAAGTCCAGCACTTGAGCTCTCGCAATTTTTTCATGTTGTAATAAATTGTAATAGCTTCAAAATCAAATAGATTTTTTCATTTTTCATTGACGTTTTCAACGATAAAAAAAATGCTCAAAATATTGCAAAATACCTCATTTTTTTGACCCAAAACACAAATTTGACATAAAATGGTACCTGATAAAGATTTTCTGCCTTTGGATTAGTGTTAAGCATACCTAAAAAAAAAAGTTGAAGGGAGGCTTTTGATGCAGAATAGTGTACTTTGTACATTTAACCTTTTATTATTTTTTAAAGTTTCTTTTTCCCTACGAATCTGAATTGACAATTTATGAACTATTTTGAACTGACTAGATGGTTATGAAAGGTCCTGCTTGTGAATATTCCAATGGAATTAGGGTCCGTGCCTATGCCCCATAGTTTTTTTTTATATTCTTCTATTTCTTTGGTATAGGGTTCTTAAGACTGATTATGGATTTGCCCATGGATTTGAGATGACCACTGTTGCACACAATGCACATTTCTACACATAATTTTCGGATTGATGTATACTATAGTTAATTTATTATAAGAGATTTTAAAATTAAAACAAAGTAATCAAATAAATTCGGTTTAGGTGTGGATCTAATATTTTGACATGATTACCTGATGATACTATTATTACTAAAAACGTTTAAAATTTTAATTTTTTAAATTCTTTTTGTTATCCATTTATTATTATTTTCTTCTACATTTTATTAGATATTTAAGATTATATCATATCTGTCTCATATCACCTCATAATAAACCAAGTGACCAATCACTGAAGATGTTACTAATTAATTTAAGTAAGGTTCCGCTTAAGACCACTTCCGGCAGCAGGATGGGAAAGGGATGAGGCCATGAAATTTTCCAGAAGTAATGTAAAAAATATAAATTACTTTTATACTAAATCACCCAACACTTTTACTTTTATTATGTTTTCCCTGGCTTCTTTGTAAATACATTTGAAAGATTTTTTAGATTGGTTTCCTAATAAAGAATATTGTAAATATTATCAGTTAACCTCTGATTTTGTATACATTTATTTATTTTCGATTATGTATATAAATATATGATCATATATATATATATATATTTTAACACTGACTTAAATGACCTCTATAGACATCCTGTCTTCTGAAGTGTTGAAGTAAATGCTATCGAAATGTTCTACTTATTTATAATAATAATTGAGATGCATATTACTTGTAAGGCTTAAAACTTTCATCATGTTTCCATAAAAAATTGTGGACGCATGTAGCCGTCTTTTGCCTATGAGGGAAATCATAGTTGTGAAGTACAAGTAGCTATAGAGATCTACTATTTTTATGAAAATTCGACATAATACAATATAATTACTATCCATAAGTATGAAATATTTATTAAACTTTTAAAAATTTACTAAATTAAGCATTAAAAAAATAACTATTATTATTCAGATAATTGGTCAAAAAAAGGTATTAATTTTAACATCATTATTTTATTTTAGCATTCTGCATATATATTACCTAATAATTGACCTTAATATATAAAAAAAGGGAAAAAAAAGATATTTCTTCATATGAGAGTTCACTAAAAGATATATTTAGTGCATTTGAAATCAACAACCTCACTTTATACTTAATAGTCCAACTCACAATCTGTCAGTATCAAATAAATCTGCGATAAGTAAAAAAATTAGGACAACATAAATCTAAGGGTGAATTCATAATCAGCATTAATTATTTTAGAGCAATTATTCATAGCTCTGAGTACTTCTGTAACGGAACCTTAACGAGCCGGGCGGCACAACCGTGTGCTCTGGACACAGCAATAGTAGCCAGCTGAATAACTAGCGCCTACTGGTTGAGAAGGACAAAACTCTTCTCGCCTCGGCAATCCTACCAGAATAAATGTTTATATTGTAAATATGTTATTATAATGAAAAGCCATTATATCGTTGCTATATATCATATTATAAAATAGTATACATTATCAATAAAGTTTCATAGTCAGGAATGTTCTGGAGGGACCTTTAATTTATGGACTGTTTGGACGCCGTTTGCTACGAGCTTACCATACTCGGGTCGAGAATGGCTATTGTCAAGAGATTCCTCCAGTTATTTTTGATTACTATTTGTAACAATTCTGCAGTTTATTTTGATATCCTCTACCTTTACCTCTCCTAAAATCCTGACTTCAAAAGACTGAGGGGCTGGTTCCCCTTAGCCTTATTACCTCAGAGGTCTGACGGATTTTCCCGTCTCTCGGTTTTCCGCAGGATCGTCGGCTGGTTCCCTATACCTTTGCGGTTCCTGAAGGCTGGTTCCCTTCAGTGTCGCGGTAACGTCAGAAGGCTGATTCCCTTCGGTTACCCTCTTTCTCATCATCCTTTATAAGTCCTACACTTTTTCCTATCCTTCTCACCTTGACATACTATCTTAAAGAACACGCAGTATCGAGGCCTTCGAAAGTCAAGATCACACCTCGATACGCTTCTATTCTTGATTATTTTTGTGCACAGTTGCTTGCATAATTTTATAAAAGTATTTCAAACCCAACACTTGTTAAGTATTTAAATTGTGAAAATTACAGGAATATTGCCAAAATCTGGTCTGATCTTTTTATTAAAAATACACCTCACACCTGTCATCAGTTGTGATTTTTAGGATTGTTGATTTTTACAATATTTTAGGATTGTGTGATACCACTATATAGTTCTTTATTATTGTATTAATTTGCAGAATAGATTGTATTAAATATCACATTAATATATTTGGTTTTAGTTTACAAGAAGACCTACAATATTAGTATCATAATTATATGAATTTAATGTGTATTTTACCTCTCAAAACTTTACCAATTTCCTACCATCTTCTCCTTCATCAATACTTCTTTGTCAACTATCACATGTAACAGAAGCAATGAATAGTGTTCTGGATCATTTAGTGATTTCAATTTTTGATTAGTTTTGAAACACGTCTATTAGCATGAAAATGATTGGCTTAAACCTTTTGTAACCTGTGAGGATGAACATTGTTTATAAGAAATAACAATTGTACAAAAACTTTTTTTAATTTTTGTATCTAATCTGTAAGGTATTATTAACATTGTTGAACAGTGCCCTGGGCTGGAGCTTGCTTGTTCTGGTCTAAGCTGACCCGTCACTTAGGTCCGTTTCTAGAGCACGGAGAAGACTGTGCTAACCTACTCGTTGACCCTTCCCTGGCAAAGACTGTCCGTCAACGTTACAGAAGCAAGATGCCTTGGGCAAGAACACTTCTCTACAGGTATTTCACTGTGAGTATTGAAAGCATTGTTCCCATTGTGCACCTCATAATATTGTGGGTTCACTTTACGAATAGAAATTTTAGTATTCTTTTGAGGATGCCTAGAATTTTCATGAAAATTAAATTAAAACTAAAACCTGTTATTTTGTAATTTGGTTAGAAAAAAAATTATTGTTTTGAAATCTGGATACGGTAATATGGTAAGAATTTATACCATTAAACTCTTAGCTTAAGCGTTTTTGAACCTATTGTCAAATCTAGAGCTAATAAATATACTGGTCCACAAAACGCTAGATTTTTCTGTTTTAAAACTCAATAATAAGGATAATTAGTGCTCTGAGGTAAATATTTGTTGTTATTACTTGAAAAAGTAATATACCTCCAATTACACCCAAAAATCCTCTTAAAGGATACATAAGAATACATTTCTCCATTTTTCTTCTTTTTTCATATGTTTTTGCACTTTTATTGTTTTGTTTTTGCTCTTTTTTTTTCTTTTTTTTTTTTTGGTTTAATATTTTCTAACCTCAGATCGTGGTCATTAATTCGGAAATAGTAGCAAGAATTTTGGCTGTCGTCGAAAATGGTAGAACTAACGGTTACGCAATAGTGTGTTACAGGGGTGCATATCCCTTCTTAGTCAGGTACGCATCCCCCCCTTAGTCAAGGATGCACTCCCCAAACTTACAGCTACTGCTCTTTAATTTGAATCCCTTCGTATTATTATGTACAGATTACATTATTTTCATTTTTATTTTATAATTCCATTTAGTCTAGGTATGTTGTAAAATATTATAGGAAGAATAGAGGAAAGTTTTCATCACAATTTTTGGGTCGCTCAACACAAATCTGAGATTTGCTGACAGATATTTTAACCAGAACCTTGTTTTTGTTACAAAAAACTATCAAAATTTTGTAGAATTTTTTTTTAACCTATATTTCGAAATCTATTACTTTTTTCGAGACCATCTAATACGAAATTAAAGCAGGCAAAGTTGCTACATTTTATGTACCTAAACAGTTTCTTTACAATCAAACACTAAGCTGCTAGATTGCGCTGAAAAAGTATTTAAAAAGTGACAAAACGCGATTTATGTCTCTTTCCGTCCGATTCCCATAAAAATTATCGATGTCACGCTACTTTTAACCATGCGTGCTATTAAACATGGAGGGCAGTTTGCAGGGCTTGAGTGGTCTCAACAGCTCTTGAGGGTCTGGATTTCCAATGGTCGTCAGCTGACGCGGTTGTTGCTCTAGGCCGTACAATGAGACAAAAGCATCATTTTGCAGACAAAATTCCGTAAATGACAAATGATATGAGATAAGTAGCAACTGGTTATTCATCTTTATACCTTTTCTCATGCTGAATCGAAAGATAGGTGAACCATGTTTGTGTTACTAATCTTACGTGATAAATTGAGGGCTTTTGTAAAACCAAAAAAAAATAATTTCTACTTTTCATTCTGTGATAATATCTCTTTGTAAGCTCCTGTGTGCGTGTGTACAGGCAGCGGAAAGTTAGCTTGTAGTGAGTTATTGTGATTAAAAATGTGAGCAGTACCTAGTTTATTTATATGCCCTCCCATAAAACAGTGACAGGTTATACAGGTTACAGTGACAGGTGACAGGCCCAGATAACGAGCGCTAGCGAAGTTGATACATTTAAACATAATATATTTGTCGAAAGTTGTTCCGCTTGAGCTTTTGTATTCTCTTGAGTAAATCAGTTAAACATGGCGGGTGTAGCCTCCACCAAACCCCGTATCCTCAATTAAGCTCAAATAATTTTTCTAACTGGAAGTTCAGAGTGTTAAATATACTGTAAGAAAAGTAATATTAGATGTGGTAAAAACAGAAAGTATTTCTAAGGAAGATAAGGAAGCTGTGGTGAGGGACGCAAAGGCCAGATCTAGCACCTTCATTGCTTACATCACAGACAAACTCATACAATATGTCAAGAATGCCAAGACCTGCTCATGAAATGTAATTGAATGAAAAAGTATAATGTCTAAATTATTTTTACCTCGGAAATTAGTTCAGTTAAAATGATGAGAAAAAAATGAGCTTCAGGAACATTTTAATAAATTTCATGAAATTGTTGCGGATGTAGAGGTAACAGGATCCAAATTGGATGAGGATGATAAGGTTTATCATTTACTTCTTTCTTTGCCGCCCTTGTATAAAACAATGATATTGTAACAATAATAATAGTATTGGAGACTTCAGAATAATAGTTAATATTTGGCTTCGTAAAGAGTAAACTACTGGATCCGAAACTAAAATTTAAAAGAACTGATTTGGATACATCTAATGCATACTAGTTTTCTTTTGGAGCCAAGATAAGGCGATGTTTTGGATGTGGGAGCACTCAACATTTAAAAGATTCATGCCCCAAAAATCATGAACGGGAAAAATTTTCATCAAGAGGAGGTAATGATGTAATTACCATAGAGGAGGTAATTATAATGTAATTAAGTAATTAGGTTTGTCAGAGTCAAATAATTTCATTTGGCTGTAGCTGAAGGAGAGGGCATTAATGTGAGTTTCATAACTTTATCTACAGAAATAAATGAAAGAAAAAATGATAGTGACAATTATGTGCATTTTATTTTAGATAGTGGAGCTAGTCACAATTCGTTCCCTGAAAATATGTTAAAATTTATGACCAACATTAAAGACATGAAATTTAATCCAATTAAAATAGCTAATGGCTCCAATATGTTTGCAAAAAAAGAAGGTACTTAAAAAGTATCAGGCGATAGGACAGGCGTTAATTTTAACATTAAGGGATTGATATTGGACAGCCTTCCATATAACCTTCTCTCAGTGAAGAAAATAAATGAAGCTGGGTATAGTGTGTTTTCAGACAACTCTGCAAGATATTGATGAAACCTAAGCCTGTCATAAATGAAATGCATGGAAATCTTTTTGTTTTTCGTTTTAAATTATGTGTTGAGGCTGATAAGTATTTGTTTTCTGAAAAGAGTGATCTATAGTACTTAAGATAGGGTCTCTTCAACCATCACGGACTAAAATTATTAAATCTTCCTTACTCAGAAAAGATTGCCAGAAAAGTGAGGAAGAAAGGAAACCATTTCATACAAAAGAATTGCCTAGATCAAGAAGAATTGGTGAATAGTTAGTTATACACAGATGTATGGGGGCCAGTAAATGAATCAACAATGGATGATGAAAAATACTATGTATCGATATTAGATGATTTTTCTCATTTCAATACTATATACCTACTGAAAAACAAGTCAGAAGCTGAAGATAAATCAATCTCTTTTCACAAATTAATGAAGTACAAGGGAATTAGCATTGCTAGAATTCGTTCTGACAGAGGTGCTGAGTTCCGATCAAACAAATTTAAAAAATATTATGTACATAATGATGAATGAGGGATACAACAAGAGTTTACTGTGGGTCATACTCCTCAGCAGTGTGGAGCACCTGAAAGACTCAATTCGAACCTTCTTAATAAGGTGAGGTGAGGGCGAGGGGGATATACTGGAGTTGGCTACCGTATTTGGGATCCCGAAATGAGCAAAATAATTATTTCTTGGGATGCTAATTTTTATGAAACTCGGATAACTTATGTAGAACCTAATAGTCAACACAATTTTGTTCCGTGTACAGAAAAGGTTGAAGAAAAAAATGACAATCCTATGGAAAACATTGAGAAACCAATTCCATCAAAAAGCATTGAAGAATTTTATGGATTTGAAGGGGATACATGTAATGAAAATAGTCTAAAATTGAAGAGGGACAGAAGAAGCCCTGCTTACCTAAAGGCCATTGAATTATACACAGCATTTTGCCTATTAACTGAAGATGATCCATAGAAATATGAACAAGCAATTAAAAGAAAATGGAGCGAAGCTATCCAAATGGAGTTGGACGCACATGATAACTTTAAAACTCGCTCACCAATTGATAGTTTGTCATAAAATATAAAGCCTATCGATACTTAATAGGTTTTCACAACTAAGAGTGATGGTATCAAAAAAGCGATAATAGTGGCTAAAAGGTTTTCAGGCTAAAAAGGGTAATGACTTTCTCTACTCACCAGTGGCCAAGTTACCTACTCTACTATTAGGCTTGCCCTTAGTGTGCCTTTGCAGCAAGAAAGGTGGGAAAATAGGCAATTGGATGTACCTACAGCTTTCCTAAATGGGGTCTTAGAAAAGGATGTTTGTATTTACCGACCAGAAGGAGTGGACAAAGAAAGTAGTAAAATTAAATCGGGCTCTATATGGACTAAGAGAAGCACCTAATTGTTGGAATGAACTACTTTCATCTTTCGCTTTGCATAAAGACTTTAAGAGATCTAATTCTGATGTGTGCTTATATATAAAAAGATAAAAATTTTCAAAGCAAATTTTATTACATAGCATAACCAATAGAATTTATTAATAGAGTGTAATATTTAAGAAATTTAGTATACGTCAGACTACAATTACATAGTTTAGCTCAATGAACTGTTACTCAGATAATGTTGAGAACTGATAGAGAAATCATCCATCATATTTATGAGTTGACATCCGCATGATGGTATAGAAGAATCAATCAATCTAATTAGGGATTGATAAATTATTTGCCACTTCTATAAATTTGTTTTATTGAAAACTAGTTTCGAATGTTATACATTCATCCTCAGTTCTAAAAACACACAAAAAATTCAAAAATAAGCAATTCAAAATATAGTTTGTATTATTATACATATTAAATTATATAATCAGTATTATAAAACATTTATGAATTATATGAATTTAATTAAGACAAGAAATCAAATACATGTTGGTACTCACCAAGGTTTAAATGGATTATATCAAACAGAAAAGTTTGTACTGGTTTCTTCTCGCATTGTACTAACAATGAAGGAGAAATAGGCAGGATCTTTTTAATTAGGGATTGATAAATTATTTGCCACTTCTATAAATTTGTTTTATTGAAAACTAGTTTCGAATGTTATACATTCATCCTCAGTTCTAAAAACAAACAAAAAATTCAAAAATGCCAGTACAATGCTAGAAGAAACCAGTACAAACTTTTCTGTTTGATATAATCCATTTAAACCTTGGTGAGTACCAACATGTATTTGATTTCTTGTCTTAATTAAATTCATAATTCATAAATGTTTTATAATACTGATTTATATAATTTAATATGTATAATAATACCAACTATATTTTGAATTGCTTATTTTTGATTTTTTTTTGTGCTTTTAGAACTGAGGATGAATGTATAACATTCGAAACTAGTTTTCAATAAAACAAATTTATAGAAGTGGCAAATAATTTATCAATCCCTAATATTTATAAGTGTTTCCCCCATACTCTTAGTTGCCAAATGGTGATTTTTAATCCTAACACCTTAGTTGAAGTAAGAGCAATAATTTTCAATAAATGCTCCTTTATTATTGTAAATTTAAATAATAAAATAAAATTAATAATAACAATAACAAACAAAATTATCAACAACATCATCATCATAACACACTATCTTCTTCTCATTCATTTGAACATCATAACACTCAATCTACTTCACATTCATTCCAAAACAGAAATTTTAACAATCAACACCAAACTCAAACACAATCGCGATTGCAAAACATTAAGGATCCTAATAATCCCAGTCATCCCTTTTACAGATCAAATAATAATTTTCAAAGATAGCAAAACTGAAATGATTTTAACACTGTATAAATGAGGACAGTTAGTAATTTACAGAGACCAAGACCTCAAAAGTATATATCTCCTTACGAAGTAACCCATTGTGAGGAAAAATCCCAACAAATTAATGACAAACCAAACCAAAATAACAGAATAACCGCACTAGAAAACACAATTAAGAACTTTACGAAAAAAATTGATCATTTTTTCGAACCAGGCTAAAACAAAGAAACCCCTCCGAATCAAATTTTAACTTACTTACAAAAACTTTGCCACACTTCGAAAATTACGATAAAACAAAATGGTTGATAGATACTGGTGCAAACGAAAATTATATTCATCGAAACACGATATCACCAAACACTAAATTAATTGATGATCCCTTTATTATAGCGGCACCTAAAGGAAAAAAGACTGGAACGAATAGTTGTTACTTAAATTTAGAAAAAACATTCGGAACCAAAGAAACCCTTAATTTTTTTATATTCTTTTTTTCGGAAAAATATGATATTCTTTTTGGATACGATACAATGAAACAATTAAAAATAAGTTTTCATCCAGAAAACAATAAACTTATATATCACTTAGGTACAATCCTTTTAAAATTAAGTATAGACAATAAGATTGAGTTAGAACAAGGAGTTAATTTAATTGAATTTCCTATTATTAAAAATAATGATATTAAATATTGATATCATTATAAAAAAATACTACATTAATAAGAACAGAACAAGACTTGATATTATAACAGAAAGCAATAGAATACCATGACAATAAAACAATTAATTAATAAAGCCATTCGTGAGATGTTACATGAACTTCTTGCTTGCTATCTTACTGACTTGACTGGTCCTGCTGACGAAACAAATTGTTACAGCGCCAATAACTCACCTTACTCATGGTCCCGGCGTCCTACCAGTAAAATTATCTTATTTGTATTTATTCACTAACTATTACACCTTTGCACATATTGTTAACGCAGAAACACTAGACAGAATTGACAAACATTTTATCTATAATTAATAACACCTACTGTACAAACAAAACTAATAATTCTAAATCACTTTTTAAATACCATAATTACATTAGAAATAAATTAGATCACATTTTTATCAATAACCATCACAAGCCAAAAAGAGGACTAATCAATATTTTAGGCATTGCTATTTCTTGGTTAACGGGAATTCCAGACGCAAAGGATAAAGAATATTATGATAAATCTATTCATACTTCACAAAATTCATTCGAATTAGAATCTGTTTTTATGTATATCTATACATTTCTTATACATTAAATAGTATTATGTGTACATTTATTAAGTATTACATTATATTAATTATTATTTTTAATATGAAATTTGTTTACGTGTAATTTATATCTTGATTTTTTATTCTATGTAACTTGGTTTATCCCATATAAATAAATAAAAAAAACGTTAAACCTGATTTTCCGAAATTGTCAAACATAGAACAGGATACACGTAAATAATAAAGATTTTTTTTTTGTATTAATTCAATTAGTTTCATGGAATTAATGGTTTAGGTTATTTTAATTTAAATGGAAATAAGTTAAAATGTTCCCTACAAAAATGTAAACAATTAACAAGATTAATAATGAGGTTAGTTTTTTCGGTAATTGCAACAATACCGCCCTTTTCTCTAATGAACTTTTTTATCAGCTCTTTAAATTTCAGATTTACACATTGATACTAAAATGATAAACTAAATCATACAATATTAAAAAGACTCGAAATTGCTCATCCTGTGTGCCGTTTCTATACATTTACGGCTAGCTTATTTTATTTATTTATATGAGCTAATGAAGCATTTTTGAAACTAAATATTTTTACTCACGGACCACAGAGTGAAAGAAAAAGCTGAAAGATATTTTTTGGATGGGAGTTATTGTAAGCTGGAAACGCTTTGCTAAGGCAATAAACATAGGGCATTCAATGTATTGAGTTAATTGTGTGTTGACTGATAATATTGAGTTGACTGTGACGTTAACAGGTGTCAAACTTCATTCTTAGCCCTATCCTCTCCACTTTTCTTTAACGCAACTTATCTTTGCAAATATGAATCGGAAATGTTCGTGACTTTTTGGGTTATATTTTTATAATCTAATCTTCACCGTACAATAAAACATGAAAATGCGTGTAAGTACCGTATTGTAAAACGTATGTCCGCCTGATACTGCTTGTCAATATAAAGCATTGCGTTGGACTGCCACTAAAAAAATCGATCCACAGACAAAGAAGAATCTGAGACTGGTACTTGGTGCCCATGAAATGATCTCCAGTTCTGAGAAAAACTACTAACTTTCTAATGAAAGGCTCAATTCACAAGAGTCATTTCTGACCAAAGTGAGAAAGGTGTGATGCTGAACCCTGTAAGAATGAGGAGGATCTTCTTAAATATCTGATAGTGATAAAAAAAAAAAAAAAATTACTTGAAACGGTTGGCTTGGTTGCTCCCCAAAGGGGATTAAGGGAAAAAAAGCTTTTTGAAAGATACGAACAAATACAATAATAAGAAAAAGAAAGATAAAAAAGTATATTAAGCAGTGTTGCTCCCTTCTATAATAATTTATATATTTTTACAGATGTATCAGCTTAATTTTATGGATGAAGTAAGTTGCACTTTATTTTTATGATAGCATTAGTTTTGAGCTTAGCAACTTTAGTTAGTACACCCATCACCTTTATTCATTTTATGATGAGTTTGATATAACTGTAAGGTTTTTTTTTTTATGTATGGTCGCCAGTTACTTTTAAATAAATTATAGTGATAAAGAGTAACTGTTCCTAAGTAATTCAGTAAACATATGTTTCATAAATGTAGCTCTCATTTATAAAAATGAATTTGTTTGAGGTATATGACAATTAGTGTATTAAGTCTTCAATCAAGCCTGGTTCTATTATTATTTCAGATTTGTGGAAGTCATATCAAGAAATCCAATATTTATTTTTTTTCTATTTGGATTTTAAATAAAAAATAAAAATATTTACTATGCTAGTTCTATCATGTGTTTTTATTTTGTAAATAACAATAATCACTATAATTTATTTAAAGGTAGCTAGCGACCGTGTATAAAAAAAATACCCAATTATAAAATAATCTGGATAACTAAGTTGGGCATGTGGTGTGAGATACTGTGATGACTTAGTATTGAAAATTAAAGGTTAATAATAGCTTTATGAGTTATAAGGAGTTGTATGGCCACAGTTGAGTTAGGCCTACTGTGTAGGAAGTAATGCAACAATCACGTATCACTACTGGAGGAAGCTTGGACTCGACTACAGGATGTGTATACCACTGCCGTTGTAATAATAATTTTGTGTCAGAATTAATGCCAAACTAGGTATACAAACTGAATATATTGAATGAAATTAATACAGATTTAAAACACAATGTCACTAAATCGAAAACCTTTTAGTAGTTAACAACTTTTTTTGTCAAGTTGACTGGCATAGGGTAACCACAGTAATAATAACATTTTTTTCCTTTTAAATCAAACAACTTAAATCAAGGGTGCCTTACAATGAGGTTAAGAAATATTGATAATTACTACTTCATGGAAATGAACATTTTACATAAATTTAATGAAAATCTAAATTTAAAATAATTTTTCAGAAATAGCCCTCAAGAGACATTAACAAACAAATCAATAAAAACCAAATAAAAGGAGCAAACAAAAATTAAGACTGTAGGTTTATATTACTTAGAACCTGTGTATCAGGTAATCATGGGCTTTTAACTTAGAGGATAAAGCTTGAAATACTTGGAGATAAAATTGTGTTTATTGTATATGTAATCAGATTCAGGAAGCTAGAAAGTTTGTCAAGTGGAGAGGAGCTTGGTGGCTTTCAAGATATGGTAGGAGCCTTTTTCTGAGGTACACAAGAATGGGGCAGGAAAAGATATGGTGTACTAAAATGTATTCTTCTCGCCTACACAAGAGGACAAGGTTCATCCTGTTAAGGTCTATGAACTGGTTCTCACAGTTGATACAAGTGTTACTCAAGTCATAATATGGAGTTTGCTTATTGGAATTTAAAGATTTAAATGAAGTTCTTGTTGGCTAAAAGAACTGATGTCCCTATATTGAATATGTTGTTATAATTAATTTGGGGCAGTGCTATTTATGTCAATGAGAGGGAGTAATTTTCACGTCTTAAGGAGAAAAAAGTGGACACTGTTTATTTTCTATTACAGTCTTCCGTGTATAATCATTTGTTTAATCATATCTGGTGTCAAGCGACATTTTTATTATTTTTTCCTGTTAAATTTCACTTCAAAAAATCTGGTTCGGTTCATTTTTTATTGCCTGAATTTTAAAAAATGATTTGTTGTTTATAATTTCCAGGGTCAGCTTTGGGAGGATGGAAAGAAAATCAAGGCTCGGATGCTATTGCAGCCTACCAAATTTGGAGAAACAATGTAAGGTCATTTATTTGCATATTACTTTGTTATAGGAAATTTTAATTTGATGATTAATGATACTTTTATAATAATAAGTTAATAATAAGTTTATTAGTAAAGACTATTAATGTAAAATTTGTAATTATTGCAAAAATTGTGCCATCGAAGCTGTTGCTATCAAAATTATTACTCTGTTAAAAGATAATTATGGAAAACTGGACAATCCTGAACATACATCTTAGCAAACTCATCGAGTCGATAATGAGATTTCTGAGAGGAGTGACTGGCAAAACTTGGAGAAATTATAGCATCTGAAAAATCCTTGGAGTGAGTCTTGTTTGGGACGTCCAAGAGGAATTCAGCGTAAGAGGTTTTACCATGTCTGCAGATTGGTAGATGAACATTGAGTAAGGTGGCTATTGAAAGTGTGAATACGATGGCTGTGACCTAGTTGGTAGGCATGAGATAATGGCTGTGTAGATACTTCCAGATGCTCTTCTGCAGAAATGGAAAGAATGGCTTTCCAAAATTTAGAAGGCGATCCGAAGCTACTCTAGGCCATATGAACAAAGGCCAAGGAATAAAAGAAGCAGTCTACTGTGGGAATAGTTACCACTTAATTTTGGAGGAAAAAAACTAATAAATGAGAAATCCAAAGGATATTGTGTTCCCTTCTGATTTTTCATTGTTTTTGTCTATTTATTTACATATTAACACACCCACATAATATATATGGCTAATATATATATATAATTATTTGTAATTTTATATAAATATAATTGTGATGGTAATGGATAGATCCATTCCATTTGCCACAAATATTATTAATGTGAAAAAGCAATTACTTGGTAAGTGACTCCAAAATTGGCAAAGAACTTATTTTCAATCCCACAAACAACTGAGTCATTTATTCCCATTATAGATTATGATAACTGCTACTATAAATTGTAAAAAACGAAACAACTTCATTTGTTCAACCGTTACAATGAATATCAATAATAACTGTAATTATTAAGAAAAATAAACTGGCTTAACAATGGATTATGAATTTACTAGGCGATATAACTGACTGACTGACACTGATTAGAAGGGCAATGGGAGGAAGAGCTGTTTACTCTATTGGAATGCTGACTTAAATTCAGGAAAAGGGTATAGTTAGCCCCTTGACTATGTCTCTCTAATTTGAAAACAAAATATTTAGAACACCAAAATTAAATTATGGATTCTCAGTGTACAGAACATCAGTGATTTTGTCTATTTTACAAAGGTATTGCTAAGAAGATTGTGATGACCACAGATCTCTTGTAATCGAGATATTATTTCTAGCAGTTCTTTACTATTTGTTTCATTGAAAAATAATTCAGTGAATGAACAATTTGTAAAATAGTACAATTTACAAAACAAATGGAATAATGACTCTTATTAAATAATTTAAATAATAAAATGTTGTATGTTTCATTTATTACACACAATCATTTTTTTACCTAAATTCAAATAATATCACATATAAGCATTTTAGTACTTTATTTACATTTTACAAAAATAGTTAGACCATTTGAACAATCGACTGTATGCAAATAATTATTTTAGGGGATTGAATGCATTATTAGGTTTTCAAATGATTGGATTAATGCAGTGTTTCTGAACCATTTAGTATTTGCGACCCAATTTTTAATCACAATTTTCATCGCCTCTCCCCCCATGCAATGATTTTCACTGAAATCGTGTTGTGATCGTAATATTAGTTTCTATTTAATTTAGTTTACATAATCACATAATGCATATATCAATTCAAATTTTCAAAATATAAATGCTTAGATTTGTCTCGAACATTCTATAACATCTGCGTGGCGGGTATAAATGTTGCATCTCGTTCCCGCAAGTCTCAGTAGAGTCGATCCTTCCACCTCTACCGTGAATGTGAATATTGTAATTTGCATACTATCTGCAATTAACGATATAATACAGTGTTATAGCAGTAGAATTATGCAGTGTACGTATACAGAATCATGGATAACTTTTTATGTGGGCGTTAGCGAGCATTAAACGATAGTGAAGCATCAAAAAGTAAACAGACGACTGTGGTTCCGAAGATAAAATCAAGAAAATATTTTGATGAATAATCGAATTTTGGGTTTACCAGCACTGAAATAAATGGAGAAGAAATGTCTTTGTGTCATTTGCTCAAAACATTTGGCAGCAGACATCACGAAACCTAATAAACTTGAACGACATTTAGAAACGCTTCATAGTGAGCGCGTTAGCAAACCCCAAGAATTCTTCGAATTAAAATTAAAATCATATGAAAAGCAAAAATAACATTTCAAAAAAACTTTGTCTATGAATGAAAAAGCTTTACTTTCCTCTTACAAAGTTTCATATCAAATAGCCAGATGTAAAAAACGTCATAACATCGGTGAAGAGCATATTCTGCCAGCTGCAATTGAGATTGTAGAAACTATGTTTAGAGATAATTTTGCCAAACAATTGCGGTGCATACCTCTATCAAATGATACTGTTGCCCGTCGAATTGGTGATATAGCTGAAGATGAACAGCATCAGCTTTTCGGAAAGTTGTGTGACAATTTATTTTCTATTCAGCTTGAAGGGCAACAAATAGCAATAAAAATGCTCATCTAATTGCCTATGTTCGTTTTTTTTTATGGTATGTCAGCAGTAGAACTACTATTCTGCAAAAGCAACAGCACTAGAATTATTTAGTATCTTAAATGATTTTCTAAACGAGGCAAATATAGAATGGAAACATTGCGTCGGAATATGCATCGATGGTGCTCCTACAATGTCTGGAAGATTCCTTAGTGTACAAGCACTTGTGAAACAAAAATCTCCATACTGTATCTGGACACATGGTCTGATCCATAGAGAAGCTCTGGCATCCAAAAAAATAAGTCCTGGTCTGAATATTGTGCTAACGACGGTGATAACCGTAGTAAATTATATAAAAATGAGACCCGTAAAATCGAAAATGTTTTCTGCACTTTGTAAAGACATGGTAGCAGTACATTCACCGTTACTATTTTATTGCGAGGCAAGATGGTTATCACGTGGGAGATTTTTACAACGTGTTTATGAATTAAGAGATGAAATGGCCACTTTTCTGGAAGAGGAAAACCGACCGGAAGCCAAGAAGTTTCGAGATGGCTTATTTCTGATGAAATTGAACTATTTTGCCGACATATTTCAGAAATTAAATACATTGAATCTTCATCTCCAAGGAACAAATACACATTTGTTCAATATGAGTAATAAAGTTAATGCTTTTTTTAGAAAAATTGAATTGTGGAGAAGAAATGTAAAGCGAAAAAACCTAGAAATGTTTGTAAATGTGGATGAATGTGTTAAAACTTACAAGACTGAAGAACAACATGTGGAAGTTGTTTTTCTAACCATTGAAAATCATTTTAACTATGCTGGCTAAGTATTTTTTTGCTGACTTCAATTTGATATCAAGTTACGAATGGGTTAGGGACCCATTTCAAACTCCGAAGGTTTCTCCACTGCTGAAGAAGAAATCTATATAGACTTCACGACAAGTGGCGAAATCAAAAAACAATTCAGTAATAAATCACTCTTTGAATTTTGGGCAGGTTTGGATGATGAGTGTTCTGCACTCAAAAATAAAGCATTTCGTATACTATTGCCATTTTCAACAACCTACCTTTGCGAAATCGGATTTTCTGCTGTGGCTACTTTAAAGACAAAATACAGATCTCAGTTAAATATAGAAAAAGATCTTAGTGTGGCAATTTGTAATATTAAACCTTTATTTGAAAAACTTTTCTCTTGAAGACAGGTCCAAGGGAGTCACTTATAAGTATTAATCTAAATTTTAAATTTAATTTTGATAAGTTAATTATGATATACATTGTGCAATTCCTATTTATAAGTGTCTTATATCAGTGTAAGGTATATATATTTTTTTATGTCAGAATGTTCTGTAAAATAAATGTTTTTATTATTTGTCGATTTTTTTTTTTTTCATTTTTTCTTGATATACTCGCGCCCCCTTTAGTTTTATCACGCCCCCCCCCCCCCCCCCCCAGGTTGAGAACCACTGGATTAATGGATGTGGCAGATCCAGGAATAAGTATTCACAGAAAGTGGCCACATAGAGAAGTCTTCACTCCAACAATTAGATCCAAATTAGCTGAATTTAAGTCTTTTATAGGTGAGGTACTTGGTCACTGTGGATGAAGTTCCCGTCAGGCTAAATAATGAGGAGGTGCCTAAAAAAAATATAGATAAGGCTGGAGCTGTACAGTCGCCATTATGTCTTGTGAAATGACTGAACTGGCAATAAGCATATGATTTTGCAAGTTCAACCTAAATGCTAAATTGTCAAATGCTAGTCTGATAACACAAATGAATATGCAGTTGATTTAATTACAAATTAATAAAATGTAGAAACAAAGAACAAATCATTTTTTTACAAATAAAATTATAATTACACACAATGCACAGATAAAAAATTACTTATTAATTTGATGTTGGACTTAATAATACCTAACCCCATGTGCATAACATACTCATATTATTCCATGTTATTGGCCTGAACAAAGGGAATAATATTACTAGTATGAACATTGGATAATAAATGAATATATTGTTTATAATATTGTATTAGTTATAAAAATAGGAGTCGGATAGCCGAGGGGGTAAGGCTCAGGCTTCTAACTCCCAGGCCCAGGCTCGGGTCTTGCCTTGGCAGATAATTTATTTATTCTATTATATCAGCTTGGATCGACTCTGGAGGTCTGGATATATGAGGCACACATCGTTTATAAAGTGGGTACCTGGGCCCCATATGTTTTTTTTGTTTTGTTTTTTCGTTTGTTCTAGCATGAGTAGCCCAGCTAGCACGTTTAATAAACAAACTGAAAGTATCTTAAATGTCGTCTGAGTACGATTTTTTATAATTTCAGATATTTTAGAAAATTATGATACTATTGAATATCTATTTTTTTCAGCTTCAATAGCCGTAAACTGGAAGAACTGCCCTACCTCACTTTTAAAACACAAGGTACAGCAACAAAATATAGCTTGGACCCAGACTGGATGTTTGACAAACTCTGTGGTTCAACAGTTCATCAGGTAATATACCAGGATTATGTGTAATCAAATTGTTCATGGTTTTCTAATAATCAATATTTATTGAGAAATTATTATTTTATATTTCTAGTTTTTGAAATGATTTTGTTACGTATGTATTGGAAGTAAGTAACAGTCGACTGGCTTGAGAACTAATTTGTTTAGTCTGTGTTTTTTTTTTTTGGTCTGTGTTTTTTACGAGGGTAGGTGGAAATCTTCAAAAGACGCGGATAGGTAAGGACCCACCGCTGTGTGTTTTTTTGCCTCTGCACCTGTTTTCTACCCTCCACGGGACTACCGTTAGGCATTACTTCATAGAGGGGGGGTGGCTGAGTGCCGCCTCCGTTATTAGGCTCGCCGTTTCTCTTCTTCCTTCCTCACCTACTTGATGATCTATTGGCCCGCCATCCAGCACTCCTAGGAGAGCAGCATTAAGCTGACGATGATTTCGGCAGTCGGTTCCGATCCGCAGACACCCTCAAAATTCGTCCCTCTCTTCCTGAATGCGGGGACAGCCGAAGAATACATGTTCCACGCTCTCTTCTATTGCTGGACACACTGAACATTCTGCTGTATTGTCCAGTTTAAATATATACTAGTAGGCTCGAAAGCAGCCATGTCCTGTAAGCAACTTCTCCGTGTTCCCTATCCAGCCAGCCTGGGTGTACACCTCCCGTTCTTTGCCATATCCCAGCGTCGTTGCCATCTGTCGACTGTTTCGTTTCTTTCTTCGGTCCTGGGAATCTGGTCGACTCTGTCATACAGAGTCTTCTCAGTAGCTGTTTAGATTCCGGCCGAGACAGTCGTAGACTCTCCGCACAGTATTAAACAGATAAGAATTTTCCTTTATTATAACATTAATTTATTTATTGTTTTGTTTTTTGCAGACTGTTTTACTTTATTATTATTATTTTGTCTTATTTATCTGGAAGAAATTCTTTTATTTAGTTAAATCACTACTCTTTATTTTATTTTTATTATTTTTTTTTCTTTAATATTTCTTTAAACGAAAAATGGGAGAGCCTCCTGGCCCTCCCGAATTAACTAGTCCTTTAAATAAAAAAAGAAAATGGGCTCGGGGTCGAATCAAATTTCCCCCCGACAAAATTTTAACACAAAGGGCAGAAAACATACCACCAACCTATTTATTAGTGAAAAGAATAGATGAAGAAGACTTTAAAAAAGTCTCCCCTTTTTTATCCATAAAGTAATCTCCAACTTGGTAGGAAACGTTAAAACCGTAAAAAAGCTAAGAGACGGGTCTCTATTAATACAAACAATAAATGGACAACAATCCAATAAGCTTCAATCCTATACGGACTTGGGTGGACAATACCCAGTACAGATAACTCCACACAACACACTTAACTATAGCAAAGGCGTGATCCGTTGTTTCGATTTTCAGTATATGGAAATAGAAGAAATTAAAAAAGAACTGACCCCAATTATTAAAGACATAGTAAGAATTAAATCAAAGAATAACGGAAACGAAGTATTAACGCATAATTATATTATAACTTTCCCGACCCCTAAACCTCCAGATATAATACAGATTGGATACGAAACAATTAGAGTTCAACCGTATATACCTAACTCATTACGATGTTTTAATTGTTTGGGTTTTTCTCATCCTACGGCACAATGTAAAAAAGAAACTGTATGTATCCAGTGCGGTCAGAATAAACATGGCGAAAATATTAGGTGCAATCTACAGGCTAGATGCATTAACTGTAACGGCTCACATAATGCTCTTGATCGCTCCTGTCCCGTATTTAAATTACAAAAAGAAATAAAAGCAATACAAGTTAATAATAAGGTATCGCTGAACGAAGCAAAAAAAATATATAAAGAGAAAAATCCTATCCAGTTTAATAAAACCTTCGCGGAAATAACTAAAAATCAAAATAAAAATACTGAAAAAAAAGATGTTGCCATTCAGGCCAACATTTTATATTATTTTCCAGATAATCTTAACAAAACAGAGACTAATAAAAATAGCCCAGCTGGAGAAATATCTAATGAAACTATTCAGATTAAAGCTCATAGTAGCCATACACAGGCTACGTCTGTTATCACCCAACCCGCAAGGTCATGCGCTAGTGCTGAAATGACCCCCACTCTTCTCCCTTTCCCCTCTCCTTCCAGCTGTTCCGGTATCTCGCATCTCCCACAGACCTCCTCCACTCCTAGCCTACCACTTTCCAACACCCCGACTCCTTCTCGACCCCCGCCACTTAAACCAGACCCACCTCCCGTCGATTTAATTAATGAACAAATATTAATTAATAATGAACAGGAAGAAGATGGATATGTGGTTCAAAAACCAAAAAGAGGAAAACAAAGGAAAAAACTCTCCTAGTAAAAATAATAATACATAGATTTTTTCTTTTCATCAAAAACACACATATATTCTTAGTTCTAGTTAGAATATATTTTCATCCATATATATATATATATATATATATATATATATATATATATATATATATATATATATATATATATATATTTATGTATCTTTCCTTTTTTTATTTTATTTCTTTTAAATATAATAACCATATATGTCATTGATTCAATGGAACTGTAATGGCTTAAAAATTCATTTTAATGATTTGAAAATATTAATACGTGATACTGATCCATTTTGCCTAGCTCTTCAGGAAACACATCTTGCAACAAAAAACAAAATCACAATAAAAAACTTCGAAATCTATAGAAAAGATAGCCCCAATCCAAATCATAATCACCATGGAGTTTTAATAGCTGTACATAAATCCATATATTCAGAATCAATTCCGATTAACACCCACCTTCAAGCGGTTGCTGTCAGAGTTCACCGAAGTTTCGCCTTTTCTGTATGCAATATATGCCTACCACAAGACCGTACAATAGATACTCAACATCTATTAGATATTTACAACCAACTGCCCCGTCCTGTTCTTTTTATTGGGGACCTGAACGGCCACAATCCTCTATGGGGATCCCAAGATATCAACATGCGGGGTAATATAATTTTCTAGATATATCTAACCTTCTCTTACTTAACACTGGAGAATCTACCTTCCTCAGCTCCAGCTACGGGACCTATTCAGCCATTGACCTTTCTCTCTGTAGTCCAACGTTTTTTAGTAATATTTACTGGACAGTGTTACCTGATCTATATGGTAGTGACCACTTTCCGCTACTCATAAAATTTACTAACATGAATCCCACGCACGTAAAACCGAGATGGGTGTTGAAAAATACTAAATGGTCTCTTTTTACCTCCTTAGCCTCACCACCCCAAACACAGCCATCCGATATGACCATGGACGAAGGCTGTGAAATAATTACAAATACGATCATAAAAGCAGCAAAATCATCGATACCAATGACCTCAGGTTTACCCAGAAGACCGCTAGTCCCTTGGTTTAACGATACGTGTAAAAAAGCTATTAAAGATCGTCGTAAAGCGTATAAAAAATTTGAAAAATCTATGACGTCCGAAAACCTGATAGAATATAAAAAACAGCGGGCTATATGCAGGAAAATATTTAAAGCATGTAAGAGTGAGTCTTGGAAAGAATATATAAGTTCCATAAATGCTTCTGCTACGTCAGCTGACGTATGGAACAAAATCCATAAACTTACTAAAAATCCTTCTTCCTCCCGTTACACTATTTCAGTTAATAGACAATTGTCTGACAACCCTGCACTGATCTCAAATACTTTTGCAAATTTTTATTCCCAGAGAAATAGCCCCAACCTTGACGAAATAGAAACTGATAATACAGTAAATGCCGAAACCCCCTATTATAACCTTGCTTTTTCAATGTGGGAATTTAAAAATATCTTAAATACCGTTAAAGGAACTTCGCCTGGTCCAGACCATATCCATTATGACATGATAAAAAATCTTCCAGTTGACACACAAAAATGGCTGCTTGAATACTATAATCACATTTGGTCCACTGGGCACTTCCCAAGCACCTGGCGCGCTTCAGTCATAATCCCGATTCTTAAAAACGGGACCCAAACAGCTATCGCCCCATATTCGTAACTAGTTGTCTAAGTAAAATTATGGAACGTATGATCAACAAAAGATTAATGTGGATAATAGAGAATAACAATTTAATACAACCATTTCAATCTGGGTTCCGCAAAGGACGATGCACAATAGATCATCTGATTACATTAGAGGCCGAAGCTCAATATGCCTTCATCAACGCTCAACAGATGATCGCTGTATTCTTTGATATGAAGAAGGCTTTTGTTAGCATAAACCACGCAGTAATTCTCAATAAGTTATCATCTATAGGAATCAGAGAGCAAATGTTCTATTTTATCAAACAGTTTCTTTCAAACCGTCACTTCAGAGTTAGAATAGGATGCGAACTATCTGAGAACCATGAACAGGTCAACGGTGTCCCACAAGGCTGTGTCCTTAGCCCCACTCTATTCTGCCTAGCAATAAATGACCTGGGACTCAACTTACCTAGGGGTGTCAAACCGCTCTTGTTCGCAGATGATCTAGCCATTATTTGTCGATCCGATAACATTACCACCATACAACTTAAATTACAGGAAGCCATCAATAGAATTAATAACTGATCCCTCTCCATTGGTCTTTGTTTCTCTACCGAAAAAACTAAGTGTTTAAATTTCAGCAGAAAGAGAAATACGCCCACCTCTCCCGAACTACTTTTAGGTAATTCCTCGATCCCATATACAAACAACCATAGATTCTTAGGGATGATTTTTGACTGAAAACTGACTTGGGAACCACACGTCTCTACACTAAAACTAACTGCAACAAAAAAATTAAATATACTACGATTTCTCAGCGGTACTTCCTGGGGCTCAGATAGAATCACTCTGCTAAAACTTTACCGATCATTAGTATGCTCGAAATTAGATTATGGGTGTTTTATCTATTGTTCTGCCCGCTACCGGATCCTTAATAAACTCGATACTGTCCATCATACCGGAATTCGCATCGCGACCGGCGCGTTTAGAACCAGTCCTATTCTCAGTCTGTGTTCCGAAGCAGGACTACCGCCTCTTTTATTCAGAAGAAAAAAACTGGCAATAAACTATATCTCTAAACTCTTCCCTCAAAAGGAACACCCAACACATAGGTACATTTTCAAACCAAAATTCTCCAAAACTTTTGAAAAAAAAATTAATTCAACACTTCCTTTATCAGAGAGAATTTCTTCCGCTACGTCGTTCCTTAAAGGAATTCCTTTATATAAACCTGAAATTCATACTCCTCCATGGACGCACAAACCACCAAAAATTATGTTACATTTATCACGACTACTCAAAAACAAAACATCGCCCTTGGAATACAAAACTGAATTTTCCCGCCTCCTCCAGAATATTCCGGAACCATTCTTAATCTATACAGATGGATCTAAATCCTCCGACTCTACAGCATCTTCTTTCGTTACCCATAGCTCAACCCACAAAATAAAACTACATAAACTGTGCAGCATTTATACCGCCGAACTCCATGCAATAGTCTCAGCCCTTCACTTCTCAATGTCAATATCGCCTACAACCATCGCAATAATAACTGACTCTTTACGTTCACTAAAAGGTTTAAATAATACATATCCAAAACACCCTACATTACTTAAAATCCATACTTACCTCCATATGCTCGAAAACCTAAGAAAATCGGTATACTTCGTATGGGTGCCAAGCCACGTAGGAATAGTCGGTAACGAGCTCGCGGACCTAGCAGCCAAACAGGCACTTACTCTTCCAGGTCGAGGCGCTGCCATTTTAACACCTCTAGAACTCAGTCTTCCCCTCAAAAGAGAAATTACTGATGGGTGGCAGTCCATGTGGAATGAGAGCCCACCAAGTAAACTGAAGGCCATTAAAACATCAGTCAAGCCATGGACCACGTCAAATCGTTCTAATCGTAGAGAAGAAAGAACAATAACCAGACTGAGAATAGGGCACACCAATTTGACCCATTCCTATCTTATTAGTAAGCAACCGCCACCGAAATGCCAACACTGTCAAAACACCCTAACGGTCAGTCATATCTTCCAGAAATGCCCATTTTATATTTCGGTTCTAGGCAGGTCAGGACTTACACCCGATATCGCAACCAGTCTAGGTAAGGATGAAATCAAGATAAAATGTGTATTAAACTTTCTAAAGGCAAATGACATAATAAATAAAATATAGTCTTTTATAATATATTATATCTTATTTGTTTATCTATACCCGCAAGGAGTAATTGTTGCATGCAGGTACTTGGGGAGTAACGCCCCCACGGGTTACCACAGTTCAGTACACCATGCATACTCACCAGAACAGTACACAAATCACTTACTCTCAACATAAGGTCAACTACAGTACACACCCTAGGGCCACCTCCCCTAGGAGATTTTTCCTACCAGGAAAGGATGTGTTCGGTTACCCTAAGGGGCAGCCCCCCGACCGTACTAGGACTGGACAGGCCGATACCCTGCCCATCCGAATTTTCAAATATCACGAGTCATGGAAGAAATATAGCCGGACAGCTTTTATGGAATTCGACATGGCGAGGAAAAGGAATTTTACGACTGGCAACTTGGAACGTGCGAGGATTGAGGGGGAAGGAGTGCGAGTTACTGGAAGAGAAAGATAAGGCAAAGGTTGATCTGCTAGCTATTACTGAGATCAAGAGAAAAGGAAAAGGCGAAGAGAGAATAGGAGATAATATTTTACTCTACTCAGGGACCACTGAAGATAGGATAGCCAGCAGAGGTGTAGGTTTCATGTTTAAGGAAGCCTTAATGAATACAGTGATTAAAGACTGGAAATTCGTTAGCGATCGGCTGATGGTGGTTGATTTAAAAGAAGGAGATGCCTTAAAGTCTATCATCGTAGTATACGGACCGAATGATAATGCCATAGCCACTGAGAAGGAAGAATTCTTTGACTGTATTCAAAGAGAAATAGATGACGCACACGGTGAACCAATTGTCGTTGGAGACCTAAACGGCAGGGTTGGAAGAAATGCACAGTTGTGGCCGGATGTTTTAGGTGTACATGGAGAAGAATTTAAAAACGATAATGGGGAAAGAATACTCCAATTGTGTGCCAGCAATGGAATGATTGTCGCTAATAGCAAATTCCCTCATAAAAACGCACATAAATTTACAAGAGAGGAACCAAACAGGAACGAAAAGTCTGTAATAGACTATTTTCTAGTTAAGAAACATTCTCTCAAAGATTTGATTGACGTGCGAGTTAAAAGAGGTTTTGAAATTGGAAGCGACCACTACCTATTAAAGATGGATATGGTATGGAAAGGAGAGAGAAAGACTGGAAAGAACGCAAGAAGGATCCAACCAGAAGTGGTGAAGGCACATAGGTTGAAAGAAGAAGATGAAATCGCTACCTATTACCAGGAAGAAATAGAAAGAATGGCCAGTGATTTGGACTACCCGTGGGATTCGGATGACGTAGAAACGAGCTGGTTATACTTAAAGAAGATAATTTTGGATGCAGCGACATTGGTTTGTGGAAAGAAAAGAATTGGAGGCCAATACAAGAGAACAGCATGGTGGTCTGATGAGGTTAAAAAAGTAATAAGAGAAAAGAAGACCCTCTGGAAAGAATACCTCGAGCACAAAACACCGGAGAACTACGAAAAGTACAAGAGGAAAAGAATTGAGGCTAAAAATAAAGTTATAGAAGCCAAGAGGATTACCTGGACAGAGTTTGGTCGAAAATTAGAATCCGATTTCTACCAAAATCAAAAGTTATTTTATCGAGTCCTCAAGGGATTAAGAAAGGAAAGAGCACCAATCCTGAAATTCGTCAAAGATAAGGAAGGAAACATTCTCAGGCAGAAGGATGATATAATGGAAAGGTGGAGGGAGTACTTCCAAGATCTGTTGAATGAGAATGGACAAACGCCCTCCATAGATGAAGAGAAAAGAGAGATAGGACCCTGGGAAGAGGATGATTTTATTGACGATGACGAACTGGAAGAAGCACTCTGTAGTATGAAACTCGGGAAATCCGCAGGAAGTGACGGAGTAACTCCTGAAATGCTAAAATACATGGGGGCCAAAGGAAAAGAAATTTTGCTGCATCTGTTAAACTTAGTGTGGAAGCAAAAGAAAATACCGAAAGATTGGGAAGTAGCCGTCATTGTCCCTATCTTTAAGAAAGGAGATAACAGAGATTGTAACAACCACCGAGGTATATCTCTCTTAAGCGTACCAAGTAAAATTTACTCTAAGATTCTAGAAAAGAGAATAAGAAGAAGAATCGAAGGATTGCTTGAAGAGGAACAGTACGGCTTTCGTGAAAATCGTAGCACCCAAGACCTTATCTTTGCTATGAGACAGGTCTTCGAAAAAGTACTTGAAAAAGAAAGGGAAATGTCCGTGTGCTTTGTTGACCTTACAAAAGCCTTTGATCGAGTAAGAAAGTCAGATATCTTAGAGGCCTTAAGAGAAAAAGGGATCGATCATGGTCATATCCTGGCGGTTGAGAGTCTCTATAAGAAAACACGAAACGTGGTAAGATTTGCCAACTGCACCTCTAAGGAAATCGAAACTACCATAGGAATCCGGCAAGGTTGTAGTCTCAGCCCACTTTTGTTTATCTTAGTTATGGACTCAGCTATTCGGAGGGCTAAAGAGAAAATGCGGAAATATCACCTAGGATACGCCAATCTGAGACCAGTTAGCCTCTCATTACTTGCATTCGCCGATGACATTGTCATTTTCTCCGACACTGATAGGAATCTTCAGTACAATATTAATAAATTGAAAGAAGAACTGCTGAAGATTAACATGATTATGAACCCTGCGAAAACAAAACTAATGAGGGTTGGGAAGAAACCCAGGAGAAACATGCGCGTCATCAGAGTCGAAGACGAAATCCTCGAACAGGTAGAAAACTTCAAATACCTGGGTGCGCACCTTAATGAATATGGATATATCGATTCGGAAGTGACTGAACGAATCGCAGCTGCGGGCAGGATGTTTGAAGCAGTGAAGAGAGGTTTTCTAAGCAGGCGAGAGGTGGAAAAGAAAACAAAAGTGGCTGTATTCCGATCGACATTTCTGCCCATTTTAACGTACTCGTCAGAATCATGGACGCTGACAAAGAAACATCGATCGAGAATACAGGCATCGGAAATGAGATTTCTTCGAAAGATCGAAGGAAAAACAAGAAGAGATAGAATACGCAACAACACCATCAGGTTGAACCTCAATGTTAAGTCGGCAAACGATATAATAGAGGAAAGTCAACTAAGATGGCTAGGGCACCTCCTGAGGATGGAACCAAGCAGAATCGCTAGCGAAACCTATCGAGCTAAAGTTGAGGGCAAGCGAGGAAAAGGGCGGCCAAGAAGAAAATGGAAAGATGAGGTAAAGAGCCACTTCCAGAGAAGAGGACTTCAATGGAATGACAGAAGGCGTCTTGTAGAGGACCGGCAGAGCTGGAGAGGGCTCTGTAGACTTCCTCCTCACACTGCTTAATGCGGTTCATAGAGGATAGACAATGATGATGATGTTTATCTATGTATCTGTTTTGTTTATTTATCTGAATCTATTTGTTATCTTTGGGTGTGTGTGTGTGTGTATATATATATATATATATATATATATATATATATATATATATATATATATATATTTTAATTATCATTATTATATATTTACTTACTTCTTTTTGTTGTTTTTTTATTTATTTTTTTAAAGTCTCGATTTAAAAAAAAAAGAAAATAAATAAATGAAAGAAAAAGAAAAGAAAAAAAAAAAATAGCCACAGGCGTTGATGACCTAGCGGTTTTACGCCTTAAAACTCAAACAAACAAACAGAGTCTTCTCTCTTCTCTCTCCGGTGTTCTAGTAGCTCTATTGTTGGCATCTTGGCCAACACACACGCAGCGTCGTATGAAACTTTACGAAACTCGCTGTTAATAACTATTAAGGCACTCCAGTGATATACGGACACCATCGGTCTTCTGTAAGCCAATGTGTCCTAGGCACCTTTCCATATCGCTGCTGCGTGGAGCAGGATGGATGTGAGCACGCTCGATATCAACATCCAGCGGCTGTACCTGGGTCCTCCTACATTGGGCATCGATCGAGCTAGCGCTGTCGTCACGCTAGCTGCCTTATCGCACACCTGTTGGATATGTTCCTTGAGCCTTAGCCTTTCATCAATTCTGACCCCGAGGTATGTCAAGATTGGCTTGGACCGGATCTCTTGCCTGCCCACTCTCAGAATTATTTATTCCCTCCTTTCCTGCTACTAATAAAAAGTGCTTCTGTATTGCTGTCCACAAGCAATAGCCCCATGGATACCAGCCAATTGCGAATTAATGAAATACTCTGGTTGGCCTTCATGGTCACTTCTTCTTTGTATTTTCCCTCGAACACCAATGGTGACTTCATCAGCAAAAGCTACTGTTTTAGCACCCTCTGGTAGTCTAAGCCTGAGGACTCTATCGTACGTGATATTCCCATTACTGAACCCTGAGGTACTCCGTCCGTTACTTTGATCTCTTCGGCCCGTCCTCTGTTGAACATATCAATGTCCTATCCTTGAAGTAGTCACTAACCATTCTCCTGAAATACGTGGGGACACCCATTTTCTGAAGAGCATTCATGTAGCTCTACCTTGCATTGTTATAGGCGTTTCTTATATCCAGTATGATGATGGCGCAGAAACACTTCGCGCCCATCTTCTCCGCGATAGCATTCTGAGCCGTTTTTATCACCAAGGTAGTTGTGTCAACCGTAACCTTCGCTTTCCGGAAGCCAAATTGGGTCCTAGATAGGCTTTCTAAACCTTAGGAATTTCAGAATAGCTGCCACTTACTCGATGATGCCTTCAACTCGCTGCATGGCACCGTGTACGGCAATCAGCGACATTGTCGTTCCACCAGTAGTCCGGGAGTCGACCAATACGTGGGCGGCTGCGTATCATAGCCATGTCACATGCTAAGATGATCTGATTTAGTATCTGGCGGGCCTTATTCTCCGCTGTGCCTGATAGCTCACAAGGTGCCTCCATCATTATTTTTAACTATTCCCTATTAAACTTCTTGCTTCACAAACCTTACTGATTCCCGATCCCCCAGTGTGATCAGGATAGCCTGGTGGACGCTGTGCGTATATTGGTATATTGCGATCTAAGAGACTGTGAATGCTGTGAATTCTTCGATTGATTTGTTCAGTGGAGCATAGCAGTTGTGCACGTACAGGTTCTGTGCCCTAGCCCAGACGAAACTACTTGGGGGGGGGGGGGTGCCGAATTATCTGTGTTATTGAGATCGGATATCCATATCGCAGCCCTTATTGTGGCGTCGGATATCCAAGATTCGTTGTCCAGGTTTTTGTATTGCTCGCTCAGGATGGCAGCGTCAAATCTTTGATCTTTCACAATCTGCCAGAGGAGATCCTGTGCGGCTTCGCAGTGGTGAGATTGAGTTGTAGGTTTCTCATGTGGTACAAGTCCTTAGCATCCTTTGATCTTGTAGGGCATGTTGTAATGCTTTGAATTTGTTATCACCGCAAGGGTGGCCATTATCGCCTTAACCAGCTTATAGTGGGTATAGAGTTTTTCGTGCAGTCAGAGTCTCGATGATCCTCCGCCACTTTTGCAGCAAAACTGCGTTCTGTCAGGTCCCCGACATTGTCTAGTCAGATGTCCGAAGTCACCTTTTGCATTGCAGTAGTCGGATTTTCTCTCGGATACGACTGACTACCAATCCTACCTTGATTCTTCCTTTGATGGTTGCCTTCCTAGCCAGCAAGGCCGTCAGAGCAATAACTTCCGTCTTTGTCCCAGCGTACGCCGAATCTGGACCAACTCTCCGTCCACAGTGATGAGGGCCTCGGCAACTTCTGTTGTTGTAAGACCATCCGCCTCATTCTATTAGGCTACCTCCTCCATTAGTCTCACCTTTCCTTCCTCAACTGCTTGATGATCTGTGCTGTTAGAAGTTGGCCCACTATCCAGCACTCCTGGGAGAGCACCATTAGGCTGTCGATGTTAACGACAGTGATTCTGATCCGCAGACATTTCGAAATTCGTCCCTCTCTTCTCTTGTGGAGACAGTAGAAGAATACGTGTGTTGCTGTCTATTACTGGGTGTATGTGTTTATTTTTATTTTGTATTTAGAACTTTTTTTTCAAACTATTTAAATTTAGATTAAATTAAGTATCCATATTTAGTTTTTTTATGAGTTGTTTTTGTCAAACAATGAAATTAAATAAATCAGCTGTTTTAATTGGTCTTAAACTGGTGTTAATGACGACTAGACTTTAGCTGCAGCCTAGCTTTTTAGTTTTGACTTGAATATGTTATGAATTTTCTACTTTAGTGTAGTTAATCCACAAACCAAATGATATTAATATTAGATGATATTGTTTGTCATTGTTGATCCTAATGTAGGCGTTGATGACCTAGCGGTTTTACGCCTTAAAACCCAAACAAACAACAAATCCTAATGCATCGTCTACTTCATAAAATTCAATTTTACAACTTGATAGCCAAAGGATCAAAGAATTAGTTACTCTACGTGGGGCCACAATTTTTATTTTATTTTCGCCGACTTTTATAATTCCTGCTGTTGGGAACTATATATCTCCGCTGGCATTGAAGGAAGCCTCTATATTTGTCTAGCCCGCGGTGGGGGCCTGATGTCCCCTCCCTTTTTCGTCTCTTAACCACTTGTGGAATTTCCTAGCACATGACTTGTCGCCATCTTGTAAATGCTTCTCTCCATTTAGCTTGATTTCTGCCAGAACAAAACGAAGCTATATTCATGGCATGTAACTATAACCCATAAATGAATTATCTTCAACTTATCTGTATCAGGACAGAATTTTATGTTTGACTCGTAGCGGGCGTTTGGTAGCGGGTCAACTGCATCTTTTAGCTATTCCAGTCATGCGATGGTTCTTTATATCCCAACAGGATATTTCAGCTATTATCATTCTCTATTATATTCCTGTATGTATCTGGTATTATGTTATGCCAGTCAAGTTATTTCTTTAGTATATCTTGAGCTCATCAATCTTATTTATTTTTTTTCCTTCTTGTAAAATGTATATCTATCTAACAATATAATATGCAAGAAAAAGCTTTTTTCTTTTATTATTTATTAGTTTATACGAATATGTACTATAAAGATGATGGTTTTGTTTATTCATTCTTTTCATTCAGATTCCATTTTTCCACTACTAACTTATAAGTATACATTCACTTATTGTTTGATTTTTTATCATTCAATTACCAACCACCCGCATGGTATAACTTTTGACACTGAAGCTACAACGTTTGTTCAGGTTTTAATCGACAGCTCTTGTCAATATATATTGATTGCGTGTATAAAAAAATTACTTTAAAGTGGTTATAGAGAGTTTTATATAATATAATAAGTTTTTTATTATAGACCAAAACTGAACCCAATGCTCATACTTGCTGAAAAGCCAAATTCAAATATTTTATTAAATTTTTTTATTTATTTACAGAAATTTACAACTGTATAAGATTATAAAACAAGTAAATATGATAAAATGTACATGGCACTTGATAATGACGTGAGAAGGAGCTGCCCATTGGTAGCACTTCGATGACATCTATATTAGGAGGTCTTCTTTTAAGACGCCTCGGAGGATTATCGGGAATAGTTTGGGATGACAGCTTGGCGTACAAGGGGATTCGTGTGGGCAAGGAGTTTGTAATTAAAAGAGGTATATCTATTTCGGGCTAAGTCTGCAACAAAGGGTATATTTAGGTCTTTATGCATAATTTTATTTGTAACATAATAAGGAGGATTGAGGATTTTTCGAAGGATTTTGGGGATTGTAAGGATTGGATACGGGATGAATTTGATGGCTTCGTGGAGCCCCGAAGCTCGATCCCATTTGTCCAAATAGGCCTGCTAATAGCAATGTGTATGAGCTTTTTATAGTAAATCGGAAGTTTAGAGCGTTTGTCAAGTAAGTGTTGTAGTAAACGGTATCTACGAGCAGTTTCTTGTCGTTTCAGTCTTGTTTGAGGATTCCATATAAGGCGTTTATCAATATGTAGTCCTAGGTAGCGGATCTGTTCGACAGGGATAAGTGGAACATTATTAAAGGATTCAGTAGGACAGAAAGTAGTGGGTTTGCGGCGAAGGGTAAAAGTGATCTGTCAGGATTTATTAGGATTTATTTTAATTCTCCTGTTCTGACACCATTCTTCAATGGAAATTATGTGTGATTGCAGGGTTTGGGATGCAACAGTTGGGTCATTATTCACAGATAACACACATGTGTCATCTGCGTATGTTGTGAGGACAGTGTCAGGATTGGTTGGGATATTAGCTGTTTACACCGAGTAGAGAATAGAACCTAGGATACTACCTTGAGGGACACCAGCGGACTGGGAAAAGAGGGAAGAGTAAGCAAAGTTGTGATTTACTTTGAAGGTTTTGTCAGTTAGGTAGGAACGGATTAAAAGGTAATATGTAGGAGAGAGGAATTGACGGAGTTTGTAAAGCAGTCCCGGGTACCAGACTCGATCAAAAGCTTGTTCAACGTCGAGAAAGACTCCCGTGCAGTACATTCCGCGCTCCAATGTAGAGGATATTACATCCACAACACGATGACACTGCTGGGTAGTAGAATGAGATGTTCGAAATCCAAACTGGTGATCAGGAATCACGTGAAAAGAATCTAGGATTGGGTAAATGCGTTTTAGCATGAGTTTTTCTAGGATTTTTCTCATGATTGGTAAAAGGGAGATAGATAGGGCAGTAGGAGGATGAGTATCAGGTGGCTTTTTGGGTTTTTGTACCATTTTTATTATGGACAGTTTCCAAGGATCGGGAAAATAGGTAGATCGGATTGCAGCATTATATATATAGGTCAGAAGTTGGATAGCTTTTCGAGGGATCTGTTTTATGATATGCGATGTGATGAGATCGTGGCCAGGAGCTTTTTTGGAAGGCAATTTGTGGATGATATTGATTATTTCAGAAGGGTGAAACGCTTTAGGAGGAAGGGACATTTGGAGTGGGATAGTTAATTCTGCTTCAACATGCTTAAGGTGGATAGGGTTAAGGATGTCAGGAAAATTCAAATATAAATATTGTTTATGGTCGGAAAGAGCTGCTCAATAGGAATCCAATGATGTCCATGCAAGCCCATATGATTTATCGAATCGGTGCCGGGAAGGTAAAAAAGTGTCCGAGCACGTCAACAACGGCATGAATACATCTGCCGCAGGTGTGACCAAGCCTATGCTAGCCAACGATATAATCGCTTCTGCATTATGGCCAAACTGTATAGACATCAATTGTGTGAGATTACAGATTAAGAAGGCTGCTTGTTGCCCGCTTTCATGCTCAGAAAATTTAATTTGTCTAATTTTGAAACTCCGCCAACAACGTTAGACAATAATGTTTACCAAAACATTATTATTCCAAAAGGAATGTTCTGGATTTATCTTTTATGTCATTTATATTTGACTTTTTATATTATAACGGAATTTTCGTGAGCTGGTGCGGCACTGTCGTGCGTTCTAGCAATACCCATTGAAACTAACTAAGCATCTAGCGCTCCCCAGTAAATAATCAGCGAAACCACGCACTGCTGCAGTGAGGAATTCCTAATATAATTTCTAGTGGAGGGAAAACAGGGGAGCTGGTGCGGGTTCCTCCCTCCATCCCCTCCACCGCTTGCCTTAAAAACCACGTGGTCTCACCTCTAACTAAGCTTAACTACTTGGCCTCGCCCTTTTTAGTCACCTGACCATTAGGCCCGCTCCCTTTTTAGTCACGTGACCATTAGGTCCCGTCCATCGCTCCCCGCTCCATCGTTCCATCGCTTCTCGCTCCATCACTCTATCGTTCCATCACTCCGTTTGGACACGTGACCATCATGTATACGCCGCCATTTTGTTTTTCTGTAACTTGAGAAACTTAAGATTTTGTCGAAGGGTCAAAATCTTCACAACGGTTACACAGCCTTTTCAATCTTTACATAACCTTTACAATATTTAACTTTACCTAAATGTAAATAGTTGGATCATGTATAAGCAAGTTGGATGATGTCCAGGTGAAATGTAAGCATGAACTTTGGTATTTGAATTCATTCATAATATCAGGATAGATAATGTCACACTTGAATAACCCTATATCGCTTAATTTTTTTGCTGAAAGTAAACGATGGACTTTGAACTGTTAATCCCTAAAATATAAATAAATAGTAGGGCTCCTTAATCCTATAACAGCTTTAGACTTTGAGCTTTTAATATCAAAACATAAAGAATGATATAGGACTTGTCAATCCTTCCGCTATAAAGTAAACAAATTTAGCTTTCAAAAGAATGCTCTATCTCTCTTAATGGTATAGGGTGGTCAGACATCCTTACATCTATTTTTCTATTATTTTTAGGTTTGGCCAGGGAGGGGCTAACCCTAAAAATGGATGTCTGACCACCCCATACCATCCCTAACCATCTCTGACCACCCTTAACCACTCCTAACTATTCCCAACCATATCTGACCATCTCTAATAATCCTAAAGCACACCTAATGATTCTATTTTAAAATTTTATTTTTATATTAGGAGAATAAGAATTTAGAGGATCTCAACTGCTTATCTTTGGATGTTAAAATGTATCCAGTACATAACTCTTGCATTATAACCCTCACGTAATGGCCGTAGCTCGTCTTAACTTTCCAGAATGTGGCCATTGCCTTCCGTTAAATTTCGATCATTTCGGGACAAAAATTAACATTTTTGGTTAATTGGAGTTGTATACCAAAAAAAGTTGGAGTCTTAAGACGTTTAGCTTTCGTCTCTTAGGAAAAAAATAAATAAATCAAGTCTATGATTGATACGTTTTCCAATGACCGTGACTACCGAAGGATTCGCTTTGTTCTAGCATCAGATCATAGATATTAAAGATATCAAAGATATTATCAATGACTTGAAAGAAAATGATGGATTCGGTTGAAACATTAACCATGGTATTATTACGGAACTGTATTTTCTATTGGAAATTGATAATAAATAACTAATATCAATAAAAACCGATAAAATTACTAAAAACCACTAAAATTACGGGACTTCAAGTTATGAATAATGTAAATATTGGGAGTTTACCAACGAGTACTATCGGATCTAGCCGAGAGGAACTTCAAGTTTTGTAAGATGTAAACATTAAGAAGGTAGTGGTATGTAAACTTCTAAAAAATGTAAACTTGTAAAGGTTATGTAAAAATTGTAAGGTTACAGTCTATAAAATATTTATGATCGGATACCCTCGTCGGGTACACTCAATCTCTAGAAGGTGGATACCAGATACTTCAATGGATTGGAGAGATAAGCGTTGTAAACAAACTGGTAACGTAAACAAAATGGCGCCTAATAGAAATGCATGGGGCCGTGATGGGTATCTGACTTTTGAACGAGCTGGAGGATAAACGTCATGGAGGTTCTATAAACAAAATGGCTGCTAAGAAAATGTATAGCGTAGGAAGACTCTCGTTCCAGGCACTTCAATAGGTAAAGGTAAACATTATAGAAAATATAAACATTGGGAGTTGGTCAGCGAGTCCGTCGGACCTAGCCGGGAGGATTTAGCAGTTGCGTAAGATGTAAGTGATAGATGACCACTGACTACCTAGCTGTGATAATGTAATAGAGGTTAGGTGATACTAAGTATTCAGCAAACTGTGGTTTAAAGGGGTGTTAGTGTTATAAACAGGTGATAAATAGAGTCAGGGAGATCGAGGTGGGACCTAAGGAAACACGAAGACGAACAAGTGTCACCCACTATCTCGGTGAGTCTGAACAGTCTCGTACGGCACCAAGGGCATCCGAGAGTGACCGAAAGGAACCAAGGACTTCGCAAAGGCAGATACGAGTGGAATTACGAACCTTGATTGTTGATTATAATTAAATCAAGCTAAGAAAAGGAAAAAAAATGTCCAGGAAAGGCACAAAATCAGTTGAGAACATTGTATTTACATAAAATTTAAATATTGAAAAGGTTTAAGAAAACATAAAAAAATAGGTAGGTAAACTTTATGAAGGTTGCATAAATCGTAGACATTCAGAAGATTAGGTAAATAAGCCATGGGAATCTCCAAGTGGAGTTGGTACACTACGCCCTAGGTTATGTAACTGTTGGGAAAATTACGGAGCATAAAGTGGGTGGGTACCTGACCCTTCATCGGATATATAATCGTTGGGAAGGTTACATACTGTCAAATGGGTATATGACCCTTCAAAGCCTTGAGTCCCTTAAGTCGTAAAAAACAAGCAAAATGGCGGCGTATGAAATCCAAAAGGGCGACTGGGCACACTCAGCCTTTTCCAAATCTTAAGCATCCCAAGTCGCAGAAAAACAAAATGGTAACCAGACACGCTCAGCCTCGACAAAACCTTAAGTCTCTCAAGTCTCAATAAAAGCAAAATGGCGGCCGGAAATACTCAGCCTATACAAAACCTTAAGTCTCTCAAACAGCAGAAAGACAAAATGTCCGCTCAGGCTGGGTGTTGTCAAGGGAAGGGTGAAGCACTGTAATTGACCGCTCAAAAAAATACACCAGATTCCTCATTTCTACTCTTCTCTCATCATTTGTCAAATCATTTGATAGGTCCAGATTTTTATTGTTGATTCACATAACAGCTATTTGACCAGAAACTAATAAAATGGATTTGATCGTAAAGACAGATGATAGTATTATTTATGAACAAAATTATCATAATGTTCAGGTATTAAATATTCGTCTACAGCCGATATTCTCGCCGCGGTAAACCGGCTTAGCACCGACGTGGTCCAGGATATCAAGAGCTTAAAATCATCGCTTAAAATCGTGAACTAAGCTTTGAGCTGAAGGAGGGACTTGCGAAAATTGAGAACCATCTCGAGGGGAGCAAACCATATGGAGGAACTAACCACAGAAAATAAAGCGTTAAAATCCCTAGTCGGGAGTTGGAGGTTAGACTAAATAAGACCGAACATGGTCTCCTATGCAGGTCGGTGGAGATACGCGGCATACCGGTTCGCGCGGGAGGGACTCCAGTGGTCCTGGTGTCCAGCCTGGGAGCAGGTCTGAGAATTCAGATCTGCGTAGAGGACCTGGACGCTCCACAATTTGACATAGACAACTATTAGGCGTGCGGAATCCAACTACTTTCACGATGCCCTTTCTTCAGCTCCTGATCCTAAATCAAAATGGCAACTCCTTCGTAAGCTCTGTCTCTGCAAATCTTCATCCTAAGATGTATTCCCAGGATCACCCGATAAATTAAATTCATACTTTTTGTCTACTTCCTTTAACACTTCTGCACCCTCTTCTTTCCGTTTTTCCTTAGTAACATCATTTAACTCTGAAAACTTTTATTTCTCCTACATCTCTCCTACAGATCTTATTTCCTCTATTATGAAATCCCACACCAACTCCACTGGGTTTGAAGGAATTCCCGTTAAATTGTTAAAACTACCCCTCCCTGAAATCTTACCAGTTCTCCTCTTCTTTTTTTCCTACAAAATTCAATATTTCCCATATCTTGGAAAAAAGCCTTAGTCCATCCTATTAACAAAATTTCCAACCCTATGAGCCCTAATGACTTTCGTCCGATTTCCATCCTCTCTAACCTTTCCAAACCCCTAGAAAGAATTTTTCAGTCTCAAATATTCTATTTCCTTTAAAAATTCAATCTACTCGGTCCTCTGCAATCTGGTTTCCGATCCGACTTCTCCACTCAATCCGCTGTCATCAAAATCATCAGTGACTTGCATACTGCTATGGACGAAAAAAAGTTAACCGTATTAATACTCCTTGACGTTCCCAAAGCTTTTGATTCCCTGGATCATTCTATCCTTTTCACCAAATTAAAATCCTTTTCCAACAGCGCTATTTGGTGGTATCAATCCTTCCTTTCCGACCGGACCCAAGCAGCTTCCATTCCTAATCAACCTCTTTTTTCCTTTCTCGTCCTGTCCTCAGGAGTAGCCCAGGGTTCAAGCATTTCACCACTTCTATATCAATTCAATTAATATATCAATGATCTTCCTAATTCAATCCACCACTGTTCCCACCGCCTTTACGCCGACGACTTCCAAATCTGTCTATTCTTTCCTCCTTCCGAATTATTAGTAGCGTTTGCCAATATCCAGGAAGACTTAGATAGGATCAGTGCCTGGGCAAACATGAATGGATTAAGGTTAAACGCTATGAAAACTCAGGCTATTGTTATTGGTACCAACTCCCTCCTCAGATCCAACGTCTCCTTCCCTAATTTAATCCTAAATAGGATTAAAAACTGTTAAAAAAATGTTAAAACTAGGGTATTACTATTGACCCCCTTGTCCTGGAAACCCCACATCGCCCAAATCTCCCGACGGTCAATAAGTGCCCTCAAATTATTCCATCGTCCCCGATATCTTCTTCCACAAACAACCCGTAAGCTCTTTGTATCCTCTCTTATTTTCCCCCACTTTGACTACGGCAGTGTGGTATATGGTGGCCTCTCGATCATACTCGAGGACAGATTGAAACGAATCATGAGCGGTTTTTTAAGATTTGTCTTCGGTATCTCGAGGCGGTCCCACGTTTCCCATCTTTATGGCAAGTTTAAGTGGCCCTTTCCCTCCATCCGGCGACAATATTTCCTCGGGTCTTTCCTATATCTAACCATCAACTACCTGCATCCTTCCTACATCTACAGACTCCTACAATTCAAATCCTCAGTCCACTCACTGGCAACAAGAACGCGCCTTTCTGACCTGTATACCCCCCTCCCACAGAACCAAAACCTTCGAACTTTTATTTCTTGCCCGCTCCACTATCCTCTGGAATTCCTTCCCTTCTAGTATCCGTCATGCTTCTTCTCTATCCTCATTCAAATTCCACCTTTTCCATAATTCGTCACTTCTCAAAAAGATGCTGTATAAGCAAAAAAATAATAAAGTCAATTTAAGGTGGACAACGTGATCTAAAATTTATGATGTTTAAGTGGATATTTATTTATAATTTTCTTTTTTCTCATATTTTTACTTTTTTTTTTGTTTTTCTTTTCTTCTTTTTCATTTTTTTAATACTTGTATATTTTTGTTAAGTGAAGAATTCATTTTTTGTTTACTTATTTTTATTACTATTGATGTAAAAACTTAGCTACTTTTATTATTATAGTTTTTTTTGGCCAGATTTTGTTTACTTTATATTTGTTCAATTTTGTTATTCTAAAGGGACCTAGTCCCAGAATAAAGCAAATTTTCTATCTATCTATCTATCCTAATAATAAATTAAAATATGAAGACTTTCATTTCGTTTTTTACCTATTATTCAATGATGCTCTTAAAAGCACAATGACAATCATAATTTTTCATGTTGAGATATCAATAGTGAAGTTTACATGACTATTACTTTTTTATTAGTGTGTTATTGCCATGTATTGTCATTTGACTAATAAAATTTAATGTATTTTTCATTTTTCAGTTGTTACAAGATTTGTATTTGGAGAATGAAAATGAAGACATTGCGTGGTTGTGTAAATTTCTCGAGAAATGTTCCCCGGCCTTGGAATATGATGGCAGGCAGCTGTATGCTCAGATTGCCAGGTAGATTTAATTGTACTAATTTATCTATTTGTAAATTTCATAACATTTTGTCATTTATTCTAACACCTTTCTTTCCCATTATTTTGAAATATTTTTATAATTCTGTTTTATGAACCTCATACTGGCAGATTACTAGTAATTTCAGAAATTATTAAAACTTGGTTGATTTGGTATATTAATATATAATTTAATATTAAATTAAATGAATTTGAGAAAGATATGCGAAGTGGTTATTACAAAAAGCGTATACTGATCGATATTGATGCTTTAAAATGGTGAGAGCTTCATAGTCATGACCGCATCCAAATTTTTAGCACAGCCGTAGGACCACCATGAATCCTCCGCTAAATCCCAAGGGCTCGAGACCTAGCCAGCTCGATATACTCATTTCATAATAAATATCAATATCATCGATTTATCGGATGTTAAGATATCGATAGAAAATATAGGTTTTTCAAATTCGATATATCACGTTTCGATATATCACGTTTCGATATCCCAACCCTAGTCAAGAGTAAAAAAATTTCTAGTTTTACCAAAATTTATCAATGTTTTACCTTACGATACTCAGTTCTCAGTGTCACTTATTTCATTATTTCAACTTTCTTGAAAAGTTTTAGAGCCTTTATTGAGTTTAGGATTACCTCAGGCATCCGATCCATGATAGTGGTTTCATGGCTGGAAACTAATATCAGCTAGACCTTAACTTTCACCACCAGATATAAATATCTTAATTCATTGCAAAGATCTTTATATTTCATTAAAAACGGTTTTTTATTACATTAGGTAACGTTCCTATCATTACTAATTATTACTGGTTTAATTTGATTACAGCTGTGTACTTCCGCCCGCTACGCACCCTCAAGAGATAAATAATCCCCAACGAATCCTTATTAGTTGAGTTCGGGGTCTTAACGTGATTTATATGCACTTATTTATGTCATGGTAACAAAAATTTTCAAAATCTTGGCAAATTTATTGGTCGACGGGCTAATTTTCCACTCATGGTCCGCTGATTTGTGTTATGTAATTTGTTTTCTATGATTTCAATGTTTATTGAGGGTTATTTTTAAAATTATAGACGTATTTGTATCTATTTGTATTTGAATATACATGATTATCTTTCATTTTATTCCACTTACTTTTTACCCAACTACGGCAAAGCCACCGTGTTTATCTTTAACGTTATGTAACGATTTTTTGAGAGAATGGCTAAACCAATTTTCAAGTTTGATGGGCCAAATTACTCGTTGGCTAAACCAATTTTCAAGTTCGATGGGCCAAATTACTCGTTGTCATCCCGTGGATGTTTTTGCAACATTTTGAGCTGAAAATAATAAAGAAATGTAGTATTAAATGTGTTAAATCTGTCCGTTTGAGGATATTTAGCGATTTTTTGAGCGAACTGCAGGACCGATTTTTAAATTTGATGGTTCATCTTCATCACCTTGGTGAATTCTCGTGAATGTTTTGAAACATTGTGAGCTCAAAATACTGATAAAATTTTTATTAAATTTTAGATAGTTTCGGCTTTTGGTTGATGTTTTTATTATATCATTTGCAAGTTCATGATCATATGACGATAAATTATAAAGAGGCAATACTTGAAAAACTAAAAACGTTAAAATAAAATTTTATTTTATAAAAAATAAAAATCCCGACTACGGAAATAACTTTGATATCTTACTACCCAACTCATCCTAAGGGACGGACGGAATGTACATGGATATCTACCTAAGCGCTTTGGTGGGTTGCAAGTGAAGTTGACGTCCATGAATATCGAACCTTGGAGTCGGGTTTCTTCAACTACACGTTACGGCCCCTTCCAAGTACATTTCCTGCCATTCATCTGTACATACCAAAATACAAAAAACTCCTTACATCTGTGCATGTAAACGTTCAGAAAGTAAATTAATGTATTTAGTCAAGAAGAGACTTCATTTTCGTTTGGGTGTGGAAGGCACCCAACTATAACACCAAGTTTCAATATTCATGGCCGTCAAATTCACTAACAACCCACCAATACACTTAAGCAGATATATAAGAACATTCCGACCCATAGTACGAATAGGGTTGTAAGATATAAAAGTTATTCCCGTAGTCGAACGTTTTTATTTTTTATAAAATAAAATTTTGTTAGCGTTAAAGTTTGATAATTTATTCATCTAGGTAAAGAGCATGAAATTAGAACATTCCTCTAAACTAAAACTCATTTATGTATATCTCATTTTAGAATAAATAAATTCCTTTTATAAATTATTTATGTTCTAAAACTAAGTATAAATCGCATACAACCTAAAAATTAATTAAAATAAATGTAGGGAACACCAAAAATATTATCATAAATTCTTAGCATAAATAAACTATAACCCAGTCAAGCTCCTAATATGTAACACAAGTGAAGTAATCGTATTTTTGATTTCGATATCAAAGATTAAGCTTACTTCGGACATACTCGGGTGCTTTCGGCACGTTTGATGTACAGTAACGTCTTAAAATTGTAGATCTCCGTCATTTTGGAGTAACGATTCTGGTGATTTAATCATTGGTTAAAATATAAATGGTGATTTACTGAGATGTCTATCAGATGAATTACATGTTTTTAGATGAATGTTTTGAGAATGCACAATGTAGTCGGAAACTTTGAGATAAATACATTTTTTAAAATTTTGAAGGTTTTATTATTGAAAAACTTGTGGAAGAATATAATATAAGAAACATGGTTTCTAGAATGGCTTCTGGAGAAAGCTTTCTCGATAAATATGTGTTATAAAATTTTTTTTGCCAAAGTATAATTCTTTTTTTTTCATTAGATTCATGGCTAATAAAAATACTGTTTAAATATATATATATATATATATATATATATATATATATATATATATATATATATATATATATATATATATATATATATTATTTCATAACCTTCCCATATATTATTGTATTTTTCCCATTTAGTAACCATGCTACAACAGTAGAGTATGGAATTTATTGTCTGTAGTTGTTCCTTATTATACAGAATTACTAAGGATAATGGCATTTTTATCGAGTCATTACTAGATTCTTTTTTCCATTTGGTAGATTTTATATATTTCTAAGCCTTGATTACGTAAATGGGCGGTGACCTCATCTAATGGAAGTTCAGGGGGCATCCCTTTTACTACCTTTGGTTTCATCTCATTTTTCGGGGTGTAAGAATGAAAACCGAGGTTTTGTTCTTTCAATTCGTTTTTGATGAGAGCAAAGTCTTGACTATTGTAAACATAAAAAGTAGTTCTATTACCATTATACTTTATATTTAAGTCTTTCACTTTAGGTTTAATATGGTTGATTATCCCTTTAATGCTATTATATGAACTATTTACTATTATAGGAGGATATTGATTTTTTGGCTTACTTTTAAGATTTGCGTTGGCTGAAATGTCTGAGATTTCATCTTCATCCATATCCGGAAATATGTCATAGCTATTTTTAACATCAATGTTGTATTTGATGATATCACCTCTTTTCCTTTTGGGAGGATTGTTGTTTGATGTACCTGGAGTTGGTGCATTAATAGCATTTGTGGCCTCCTATTAGGAGATCGAAATAGCTTCCTCCAAAGTACCTTTAATTTTGTTTATTTAAAATAATTAACCATCTCTTATTGTTAGTAGTATTAAAAAAAAATAATAAATATATAAAAGAATTTGATAATGAACTATAGCAAAAAATTGGAAAAATAGTTTCCTAGGTTGAAAACAAATTTCCAGAAATTAGAGTAGTAATAAAGATGAGTAATATACCGTTGGAAAGCTAAATATTGTAAAACAAATAATATCGAGCATGTAAAGCACGTAGGTGTAAGTAGAATGCAATGGAGATTCACGAAAAACCCCTAACTTTGGATTGTTGAAGCTAATTTCTACTTTGATATTATTTAATGGAAACTAATTGTTTCTAAGAAAACTAAATGGAATTTCCATGGAAACTGAATGGAAATTTTAAAAATATATTTTCAGATTGGTTAACCAAAATATATATAATACTAATGCAATAAAACTAATTTATTGCTCTTTTGGAAATATTTGAAGTAGTGTTTATGTGAATTCTTTCTTTAAATTTATGTTAAAAAATGAATAATTATTTTAGAGTGGTAAGTGAGTTTAATGCTCATACCACACCGAATTTTTTTTATTATCTGATTTGTTACAGGTACAGATTTCCACTAGCTACACCTTTGGGTCAGATGCTTCAGGGTCCACCAAGAGTAATCAGCTTAATTGAATCAGGTATATTTATACACTATATAGTTTGTGTATTGTATTAGTGTGTGTGTATATATATATATATATATATATATATATATATATATATATATATATATATATATATATGTATATATATAACTTAATAACACTACAGTCCTAGTTGGTCAATTCTGGCCTCACGCAGAATTGATAGCCATCCCTGCCTTTCATCCGCCTTCCTTCACCATCCTTTCACTCCCAGCCGCCTCCACGTCGTCCAACCACCTCAGCCTCGGTCTTCCTCTTAATCTCTTTCCGCCTGGCCTGGCATTCATCATCTTCTTTGGTAGCCTCTCATCCGGCATCCTTTGCACTTGGCCTAGCCACCGCAGTCTTCCTTCTTTGATAATGCCCAGAATATTAGGCTCGCCAAAGAGTTGTTCGAGCTCGCTATTTTTTCTAGTTCTACAATGTCCATGCACGTTTACCGGGCCGAATATCTTTCTGAGGACCTTTCTTTCCCAATTCTTCAGGATCATCTCGCTCTCCTTAGTCAAAACCCAGCTCTCGCTCCCATATGCTACCACCGGCCTTATTATACTCTTATGATAGTGGTTTTTGCAGATCGAGACAATTCTCGGAATTTAAGCACTTTATTTAGTGCAAAAAGGTATCTGCTACCAGCCGCTATTATGGCTTAGTAAGCTTTATTTATCTCAGCACTTATATCGTTTTCTTCTGTTACTAGAGATCCTAGATATTTGAAGCTCCTGCAACGCCCATTGATTGCACCTCTTCTTCTCTACCTGCTTGTGTCCTTGACGTCCTCATATATTCCATCTTATTTTTATTAATTCTTAAGCTCTTGTTCACTGCCACCGCTTCAAACTCTTCTAGCGCTCCTGAAAGTGCTGGTAATGTGCGCGCTGTAATGACTACATCGTCTGCGTACGCCATATGTTGAGTCAGCCTGTTATTGATATTTCCTTCGGGGTTAGTTCTTATTGCTCTTATCGCTTTTTCAAGGGCCAGGTTGAATGCTATGGGTGACAGTGGATCACCTTGTCTCAGTCCGTCAGTCACTTCAAACTCGTTTGATAGGGGCTCCACCAACCGAGCCTGAGACTTGGTTTCCTTCCATGTAATTTCCATTAATCTCACCAACTTTGGTAGAATCCCTAGGGACCTGATATATCTAGCCACCTTTTGTCTTTCTACCGAATCATACGCCTGCTTGAAGTCTATAAATAAGTGATGCATACTAACGTTATGTTCCTAACTCTTTTCTAATATCTGTCTCAGTGAGAAAATTAAATCCGTGATGGATCTCCCTTGTCTAAACCCACACTGATTTTTTTTTTTTTTTTTTTCTAAGCCCTATGGGATGTGGTGTTGATATTTAGGGTTATCAATTTGGGATAGATGGGATCTCTTGTACTGCATTGGATGCATTTTAAGAGAGGGATGAGGATAGGAGAAATTTTTTGGGAATGATGGTAATTAGGAATCATTATCTAGTGACGGGGCTCACTAGTTGTTTAGAATCTGTCCAGTTTGTTAATTTTCTCAGTCTAGTCTGAGGCTTTGTACATGTTTTTTTCCAGCGCTGTGGCCGTCCTGTTAGATTTGATGCTATCAAAGAATTTAATATGCCTCCTTGAGATGAAATCGGTCACTGTAGGGAGCTCTAGTGTTGTATGTTGTTAGTCTGTTTTTTGCTCTCTGTAGTGAAGTATGTCTTACTATACGCCTTAGCACGCCGTTCTGAAACTGTTGGAGGGAGCCTCTTTGTCGTTCCGGGCGATATGTTTGTTAGCATCGGTGCTCCATAAAGGAGAGCCGGTCTTATAACGCCTTTATAGATCATTAATTTGAGGTGGAGAGATAAATGTGGTGATGTTAGCAGGTGGTTCAGACTTGGTCCTTACCGACCTGATTTTTTTATAGCAGTGGCGAGATAGTGTCATGTGTCTGTCGATGGTGACACCCAAGTACACTATACTGCTTGCTGGCCTGTTCTCGCTATCCGCTACCTTATAGACCTTAGGTAGAGGGCGCTTATTCGTCTGAAAAGAGAAAATAACACAGTCGGTTTTCGTGGAATTAACTGTGATATTTAGTCTTTCCAGCTTCGTTGTTATTTCCTCACAGGCATTCTCCGCCTGCCGTAAAGCTCTCTCTGCATTCATTGAGCTACTGTAGATAGCGATGTCATCGGCGTAAGCCGCTACAGTAGCTCTTTTATACTTTGCTCCAACAGTTTCAGCTGTAGCAGTTCAGTGCGAGCCTTCGAGGTGACAACACCTATTAGAATGATCTACTGTGATTTTCCAGTGATATTGCTAGCCCTTCACACCTTACTTAGATTAGCGCCCTCAAGCTGTCAAGGTCCAAACTTATCCCTTGGATCCAACCTTGTCAGCTACCGGTAAGGGTATGGGCAGCGTCGCTCTAGTAAGGCAGTGTAGTACCTAGTAGTAGCAGTTTCGCGATCAGAACAGTAGAGTGCGCCGGTGACAGAAGTGAGTGCGTTGTGACAGTCGCGAGTGCGGTCGTTTCGGTCTGTCCACTAAGGTCGGAAAGTGCAAGATAGTGAAAGGACAATTAATTATGGCACGGCGAAAACCGCAGGTTCCAGTTACTGCCACAGAGGCCGCGGGAGGCACTTTTACACGCCGAACAAGAGGCCAACTTAAGAGCATAGACGACCGGGCCACGACGGAGGTTATAACAGTGCCCACCTCCAATCAAAAGGATTGGCTCAGGAGTCCTCATCTGAAGTACCAAAGAAGGCAGCGCCGGTACCACCCATCGTAATGGCCAGTAAATATTCCATAACGATGGTAAAAACTTTTCTGGCCAAAATAAAAACCGAAAAATATCTCCTGAGACAGACAAAGGGAGGCATTCAAATCCACCTGGAATGTCTACAGGAACGGCAGAAAGTGTTGTCAGGCTTCAAGACCCTCGACATAAGGCATCACACATACGCTCCAAAAGCAGGAAAAACTATGAACAAATTTGTCATTAAAAATCTAGAGACCACCACGCCGGATGAGGACATCAGAGAAGTGTTTAAATCCCTAGACGTAACAGACTTGAGGATACTACACCGCACGGACGAAACTGGGAAGAAGACCCCTCTGAATCCAGTCGTCATCACGGTACCCATCTCCGTCACCATCGATGACATCATAAAAATCAAGCATGTAAACAAATGCATATTCCACGTCACCGCCTATGCACCCAGGAAAGACGTAGGTCCACCGCAGTGCTACAAATGCCAAAAATTTGGGCACACAAAGAACTATTGTGGATAAAAGGAAATCTGTCAGATGCGGGGCAAACCACAATATACAAAAATGCCCCAGAACAGGAACCCCTAAATGCACCAATTGCGGCGGAGATCATGTCGCGTCCTACAGACAGTGCAAGGCTCGTCAAGAAATAGTAAAGATAGCCGAGCAGAAGAAAAAGGAGAAGGCGGCAACCAACCAGAAGCCAGCAAATCCCCCCACCACCAGACAACACAGGATGACTAGTGAGGACAGCACCTATTCCTCCCTACTCCGACCCCCCACTCCTCCACCAATAGAGGACGTCGTTGAATCCCCACCACCACCGAATACCCCCACCTCTTCTACTACCCAGCCGGCAGACAACCAGATACCAGTCGGCACCAAACCACCAGTCACTATGGACCAACTCATGCAGCTTATGTTCAACCTAGCGAACCAGGTAGCTGCCCTAGTCCAGATCATAGCGGCACAAAACCAGCCATGAATACCCTCTCCATAGTAAACTACAACTGCTGTGGCATACACATCAAGATTGAAGAGGTAGAAGCACTATTGGCTAGTACACAACCGACGGTGGCCATCATCACTGACACCAGGCTGCAAGGACAACCGCCCAGATTTCGAGGCTATTCCGTAGCAACCGACGACGCACACGATCCTCACGGAGGTGTACGAGACATGGTGTCCAGTGGAAAAAGATGCCGGCGCCCATGATCACTCGAGATAAGAAAATCAGCCATCTCACAGTCCAAGTTCTAATGAACCAGCCCACCTATATTACGGGCTTCTACAGACGACCTCAAGGATCACTGCGCGAACTACGGCAATACCTCGATATCTGCGAAGCTAAAACTAACCACTGGCTGGTCGGAGATTTTAACGCACGACACGGTATCTGGCACAACACCTCTACCAATGGAGCTGGCAAACTGGTAGTAAAAACGGCATACACAGTAGTACATCCAGACACTTACACTTTCCGTCACGTTGGTAATGGGGCAACCTCAACTCTAGACCTCCTCCTCACGAGGCAGCCACACCGTATCACAGGTTGCTTCGCTCTGAACTTTCTCTCGTCGGACCATCGACCAGTCCAATACACCATCAATGGAAGAAAAGAAGAGCCGATGTCGAAAAAGTTTAAATATCAAGAAGCTGATTGGGAGAAATATAAGAAGGAGGTGTACCAAAGGCTACCGGCTATGCCAACACTTCACACCAGAGAACAGGTGGATGAGTACATAAACCAGTTTGACTCAGTTCTACTCGAGGCGGCAGCACAGTCCATCCCCTCCTACCGGCCAACCCCACCACATCTCCGACCACCCCCACCACACATTCTAGCTCTCATAGCGAGTCGGCACACCCTCAAAAACAGGTGGTACCGCACCAGGGATCAAACAGTCAAGAGAGCAGTTAACGCCATCACCACCCAGATCAAAAATCTCCTGCGGCAGTGGAAGACAGCGATTTGGCTCGAGCAGCTAAGGGCCACGCATGGATACGTCCGGAAGTTCTGGAAGTTAACAAAGAGCGCGACGAAGAAGTCATCGACCATTCGATTACACGACGGTGATCGGCTTCTAACACCCTCACAACAAGCGGAGTTGCTCGCAGATTACTACAATCAAGATATAATGTCTCGGACCATCACAAACTCCACTCCAGACATGGACAAGGGGAACAATTTCATGTTCGTCAGCCCTAAACAGCTGAAAGCCATTCTGAGAAGAACAAATGGTAACCGAGAACCTGTCCATGAAGAGGTTCAGACAATCCTGTTGAAGCAGCTCCCCAGGAAAGGGCTAGCCCATCTCACCAACCTGTACAACTCGTGCCTCCGATTGAGATACTTCCCCGGGAAATGGAAACATGCCATCCTGTTTCCGCTGCTAAAACCAGCCAAGACAGGGGATATAGAAGAACATTATAGGCCCATTACCACACCTCGCAAAGGTCTTCGAGAAAAGTATCCTTAATTATCTTAGAGACTTCTGTGAGGAGAGCTCCGTTATCCCCTATGAACAAACTGGCTTTCAAGCACACCTCAGTACTGAACACCACCTCATGAAACTACAGACTGAGGTGTGCAGAGACTTCAACAGAAACGCAGCGACAGCTATGATTTCTATAGACTGCACAAAAGCATTCGACTCCGTGGCTCACGGCATTTTATGTCGCAAGCTAGCGGATCTCGATTGCCCAGAACAGCTCTATAGTATCATAATGTCTTTCCTAAATGAACGGAGCGTAGCTGTACGGGTTCGTGATCAGCTCTCCAGAACTATCCTACTCACATGTGGTGTCCCACAAGGAGCTGTGCTATCTCCTGTCTTATTTTCAATTTATACTGCTGATGTAGTTGGCAAAAACTACAGAACAGCGACGATCACCGCTTACGCAGATGTTATCGCCATATACAGCAGCAGTATGAGCGCTAAGGCTGCACTACGACAGGCCGAAACTGTGTGTCAAGAAGTTGTTCTACAGCTGCAGCACCTCAACATCCAGGTAAACCCGGCCAAGACGGACTGCGTAGTGTTCGCCTTACAGAAGGGGAAAAAATCAAAACTGCCAAAGAAACTCCAAGTGGCAAACACCACCCTAAAACCATCTAATACCATAGTATACTTAGGCATCAGACTGGACCGACATATAACACTTTCAGCCCACTGCTACTCTAAAGCCCGTACGATCAGAAGAAGATCATACCGGCTTCATCACCTAATACTATCTCCCGTCTTATCACTAAGACTAAAAATTAAAATATACAAAAGTATTCTGAGGCCTGCACTACTGTATGGAGCTCCACTCTTCACCCACCTCCGTGACGGAACACAGCGCCACCTACAAAAGTTCCAGAATACGGTATTGAGGAAGATGGTGCGGTCTACGTCGATGAAGAAAATGAAGCCGGAACAACTCCATGAGTTCTTTGACTTACCGACAGCGCCTGAATTCATCAAACGCAGACACATAAAATTTTTTGATTCACTAAATACATTGACCAACCTCCTCTTCAAGACCTTAACACCAGCGTCAGCCCCTGTACGTTGGCAACAACAAATGCTAGAATATGTTTAAAACAATATGATATAAATTAAGTAGTTATAAGATTAGTTTTAAGTAAAAAGTAGAACACTTAAGTGTGCCCCAGCACTTAAAAATATCAAGCAAATTGTAAACTCAAACCTATCCCAAATCAAAGACTCCTTAAACTGTAGTAATACTACAGAAAAAGGAGACAGAAAGAAACATATGTAAATATAAGTATAACCAAAAAAAACAATATATTCAAAAGGGGTTTAAAAAAAAAAAAAAATTTCAGCTGTGTACACTGAGAACAGTACTGGTGATAGCACGGACCCTTGGGGTACTCCACATGTGAGTGCGATGTCTTCAGATACTGCTTCACCGACTCGTACCTTTATTGATCGTTGAAGAAGAAACGACCGCAAGAGAGTATAAAGCTGCTCCGGAAACTCGTTGTCCAGCAGTGTCTGACACTGAGTCGGACGCCTCCATGCAGTCTATGGAGATCATTGCAGTAACCCCATTCTTGACAGTGTTCTGACTTACTTTCGCCTGTAGCTTCGCCAGATGGTGATCCGGACAGAGTCCGGGGATACAAACATATAATTGTCGCCAATTTCTTCTGTTGGTATCTCTGTTTCTCTGCCGTGGGCAGAGCCCATCTGGATATTATCCCACCATAGTGATCCGCAAACTTAGTAGCATGCTCCTCTGCTGTTAATACCTTATCACCGTCATGAAGTATCGTAGAGCTTCTCTTCCTGGTGCTTGTCTTCAGTAACTTCCAGAATTTTCTGTGGTCGCCGTGGGTCGCTCGTAGCTTCTCGTGCCACTGCGCAGTCCGTCATTGTTTCATGAGATTACGGATCTGGGTGGTGAGGGAATTTACCACCGACTTTACTTCATGATCTCTGGTCCTGTACCATTTATTCTTCCACTTATTACGCAGGCCAATATGTGTCAGAATGTGATCTGGCGGGGGACGCAGAGCTGGCTGAAGTGGCCTGAACTTCGGTATAGCCTCATCGGCGGCTCTTCTGATAGTCGCTGTGAAGAACTCCAGTTAGGTGTCTACTTCACTGGTCGTACGGAGGGCAGGGACTGTAGACAGTTCGTGGTAGGCCTGTGCTTTGAAAACCTCCCAGTCTGCCTCTTCATATTTATACTTCGTCGGTGAAGGAGCTGGTACTTCTCCATCTATCAGGTAGAGCACAGGTCTATGGTCAGATGATATGCTATCCAGCGCAACGCAGTCGATAAAACGGTGAGGTTGTCTTGTGAGCAGGAGATCAATTGTAGATTTGCCGTTGTTTGCCCTATGCCTGAAAGAGTGAGTGTTCGGATGGACTACAGTGTAGGGCGTCTTCAGAATTATTCTTCCCGCTGTGTTGCTTGAATTATTATTCCAAGCGGTGTGCTTAGCGTTTAGGTCACCCACTACCCAATGGTTTGTTCTCTTGGCACACTCGTTTAGAAGTCGGGAGAACTCCTCCAGAGAAGATCTAGGTCTCCTGTACAGCCGTGTGATGATTGTGGGCTTATCCAAGAGGACCTGTATCCTTTTATGATGTATTTTTGGGTCTCTGATAGCCACTGGTGGGAGAAGTTCCCTCCACCTGGTTCCATGGCGGATGGCTATCAGGATCCTTCCCGCTTGGTCTATCGGTTGGTCTCCTGTCAGATCGTAGCCTGGCAAGCGTATGCGCTGGAAGTTGGCCTTGGTGTCTGTGAGGATCACTACGATGGGTTGGGTCTGTGCTATCAAGGCGTATAGTTCTGTAATTTTGGGCATTAGCCCTTCAGTATTGAAATTTAGTACAGTCAGTTTGTTATTCATTTCGAAATAACAGCCGCAAATAATTCAATGAGTTTATTTGTGGTGTTTGTTAATGCTTCCAGGCTCTTCATGATATTTTCCACCCATGGTGGAATAAGATCATGCCGAGCTCTGTCGGCCTAGGTTTGGTCCGGTCCGTTGGGGTGGGGGTTGAGCCTGGTCCCTCATTGGTCCGTCTGTCCGTCCTTGTTCGGGCTGGGTCTGCCGTGGTGGGGGGTGAGCCTGCTCGTTCATTGGTTGCTGTGCTGGTGTAGGAGCAGGCTTAGTCCTTAAACCTTCCCTTTGCTTAAGTTTGGCTAGTCTGTCCATATGGGCCTTCTGGGCCTGACAGCCGGTAAAGGAAGCCACATGTGACTCGCCACAGTTAGCACACTTGACCGGAGCGGTTGCTCTCGGGCATTCTGAGATTCATTCATCGGACACAAACCGCTGTTCTACCACAGTGGTTCTTAGTGTGACCAAATTGTTGACACCTGTGGCATTGAACAATGCCCCTTCTTCCGACATATGGTTTCACGCTAAACCGGATGCGGTTGATGGAATACAGCTTCTCCATGTCCTTTAGCTTCATCTCCGCTGTTGTTGTGACCAGGATGAGGGGTAGGTCGGTCTTCCTCCTCCCGTCCTTGTCGCTTTTTCTCATCCTTCTGACATCTAGGATACCTTGAAGCCGTTGACCTAGATCCTGTTTAATGTTTTCTATTTTATTATCTATATCCAGATCATAAATGACAAATTTCCTTGTCTTCGGCCCGTTCGACGAAGAGTATGTATGGTACAGGCTATTTTTTACTCTGAGGAACTCCACCGCCTTCACGGTGCTGGTTACCCCGCTGACCACTATCGGAGGAGGTTTCTGACGCACTTTTTTAGCTTAGCACTACCGTCACTATTACCGGCACTGTTGTTTAAAATAGAAAAAGTGTTTTCTGTACTTACAGAAAAGTGGGCTGGTTGGTTGACTGCACGGCATGTCTTCTTTGCACGAATCCATTCACCGTCGTCCGTCCTTTTCTCCTTCCGCGTCTTCATCGCATCTTCCGACTTATTCGTCTTCCGTGCAGTCGACCTGGCTGGTACTGCTACTGCTGCTGAGCTCGATGCAGTTGCTTCCTCCATCTCTGCAGTGGTGCGCTTCACAAGTATGAGACAAGAGTGGGGAGGGGCCTTGCCAGAGCAACGCTACCCTTACCCAATAGGGTAGCTGTCAAGATATTATCCACGGAATACGTGTGGACCGTGACAGCTTGAGGGCGCTATCTAAATAAGTAAGAAAGTTTTTTAAGTGGCAATAACTGTGAACAAGGAAGATCCTGAGATGTAACCCTTATATACTAGGCAAAGAATAGCTTTGCTCCATTCTCTTGGCATACTTTCCTGATTCCAGATATCCCATATCAATTTATATACATGAGACATCACCGCCTTTCCTCCATACATGAGAAATTCCGCTGGGCCTCATGATTTTTCAGTTATGCAATTATTTCCGTTATTTCCTCCTGATCTGGTGGAACTTCCTCTTCATCGTCTCCCTCCTAACTCCATTCTTCCTGCTGCTCTTCCACACCACTACCACCTTCTATCCTATTTACATTCAGCAAGTTCTCCTTTCCAATTTTGGCGTCCCAATCTCCTAAAAAGCTTCACATCGTATCTCGGGATTCCGTCAACAACCCTTTCTAGTGTTCCATAAAATTCATCTTTCTCTTCCTCTGATTTATCTTCTGTCGGCGCATCTTCTGCTCGCTCACCACAGTTAAATTGAAAAACCTTCCTTTCAGTCTTATCCTACAGATTCTGTCATTGACTTCCTCGGAATCAATTACTGCTTGTTTAAAAGTGTTCCTTACCATAAAACCTGTTCCTAACACATATTAGTCTTAATGCCACTGTTGAAGAGAGTGTAATTATTCAGAGTCACTATGTCTACTTCCTTCCATCTTATTTCCTGCAGGGATAGTATGAGTATATCTATTTTATATTTCACGAGCTCCTGTTTTACATTCTACAGACTGGCTGAAACATACTTCTAACGCTACATGTTCCGACATGCAAAAGTCCTTTTTCCAAGCGTAGGTCTTGGCCTTAAAACAGTCCGGCTATTTTCTCTTCGTGTTTTCGTAACAATATGTTTTTTGTGATGACCGGGTTGTTGACCCGGCGCCCAACCCCCAACCTGGAGGGCCGGGATTTTCTGTCGGAGTTTACTCCTTTAGCCTCTGAACTTTCGTTCTAACCCATAAGGCAGTGGGGGAGTAAAATTCAGGATTAAGGGAATAGGATAAGAAGGAACATTGGAGGGGATGGGTGGGATAAAGGTAAGAAGTCAACGGACAGTTGTCTCTTTAGTCGCCTTTCACGACAAGCGGTAAATACTGTGGGTCTACTCTACCCCCGATCCCATAGGGCGATATATGTATAACTAGTTTGATCTAAATCATAAGTCTTTTTTGAGAAAATTAAATGATTAAATGATTAAAAAAAAAGAAATGATTAAATAAAGTTGCACTTCTGGTAAGTCGCTTATGGAGACATGGTTGGTGTAACATCTCTAGCATATACTCCTACCTTAAATACGCAATTTCAGTTTGCTACAACTTTTCGTTTTGGAGTTGGACATAACACATACACACAACACACACCATTTTGCGAGAAAAAAAAAGTGTTTTCCTAATATGAAGTAGATTTATTCTGTAAGTTGTAGCTCATTTAACATAATTGCTATAGAAAATTTTAAAAGTTACTGCCCGTGACAAAATCACATTGTTCAGAAAAATGTTGCGAAAATTGGTATTGAAAGATGTCTTCAATTGAATGTTATTTGGAAAAGTTTTGGATTGTCTTCGAAATTTCGTTTTTTTCATAAATAATTGATTTTTCTAGCCAAAGTTTGAAAAATCGCCATAATTACACTTATTATCAAAATTACCTTTGTTTGTTTCAGAATTCAATTTAAAAAAAAATAGTTCAACTAACTGCAAACACCGCAAAGTTACTGACGTTTCACTGAAATTTAATAAAAATGGTAAAGAAAAATTTAAATTATAATTTTTCAAGAGGTGAAAAAAATTGTTCAGCACCATCATCCTGAAGAATATTTAGTCCTGAAGACATTGGCGTTTGTTTCATTTTCCTAGCACTTTTGTATCGCCAAGGACAGTTTTGTCCCAAAAAAAAGTCCGGTTTGAACCACTGTGCCCTTGTCCGCAGTCAGCCAGGAAATAGTAGGGGCAAGTGCAGACCTCTGTTGTGTGACAACTGTGCCTGGTGTACCCTTATCGTTACTATCATGTTTTGCCGAGGCAACGGCCGACTGGCGAATTAAAATAAAAAATATTTTTTTCAATACACTTATTCAATTACATCCCACATCCCCCATTCATAACTCAATGAAGATTGTAAAATATGAATCATATACAATTTTTTCGATGATTAAACCACTATAATAATAATCCTCCGGGAACCGAACTTGCTTGCACTTACCTCAAAACCTCTCCTGCTTAAGTGCTGCATCATTACTCTCCCCTTGTCCCTCATATGTTTTAACATTTTTGGCCCGTCATCATATCCCGCGAACTTGCCATTCTTCAATTCTTGTCTTAATTCTTAAAAATTGTCATTTTTAAGTATGATTTCGAGCTATTATAGGTATGATTGAACATAAAAAAAAGCAGAGGCTTTAGATTGTAAACAATAAAAAAAAAAATTCACGATTATTATGGAAAGTTTTCAACTTGAGCTCTAGACAGTAACATACGTCAAAATTGTTCACTATTATTTATTTTACAAAATTTATCAAACGACACAAATTGAGATTCTTGGTCCAACATCAATTTATGTCCCTGAGCACATGCAATCACAACAAACTAATAAAGGTAAAGTGTTTTTTTTCTTTTTTACCGTGTTTCAGAGTCCCCAAAAATAAATTAACATTTTATTTGAGAATGACCCATATTTTCAGCTCATCTGCCTCGTGAAAAGTACTCTAATCTGCTTGCAGAGTAGAGTTAGAATCCAGGATTTCTCAGGTGAGGCATTCGATGTTATGCCGGGACTCAGTCAAGATAACCGAGCACCACTCCTCTTCAACATAGTACTAAAAATCACAGAACGGGAATATATTGAGGAGTAACCGTGTTTAACAAATCGCAAATACTGGTTTAGGCAGATGATGTTACGATTTTAAATATTTCCGTTCCAAGCCTCAGGGAAGCGGGAAGGGAAAGCAAATTGTGCTTTTTGTAATCACCGAAAACCCAATAATTACTAATTAATAATTAAACTTGTTAACCAACACAATAAAAAATACTTTATAATTAAAATACGTTGTTCAATTATATTATTAGGACAATTAATTAGAATTTTTGGGAAGGTTACACCCTATCTGTAATGCACCCTATCTTGCTTCAGCGGGATCTTGTGCACGGTTTTCCCTGTTGCCCCCAATACCTTTCCCTCTTTGAAGAAAATATGGGCATACTCTTTCTTTATTCCGTACATCCAATTTCCCACTTGACTGATTGCTCCTACTCGCGCTCCCCATCCTTTAGGCATCTCAGGCATTGATATTTCCTTCCCCTAAGCGGATGTCCCCATGCCCTCCGCTATTCCTAAATCTCGCTCCTATCTTTCCCAACAGATCACACCCAATAATCCCTCCGTATTTCCTGGGCATTCTCCTTACTATATGGATCTTTAATTAATCCTTCCTTTTTCCCCATCCGTCTAGGTCTATTATAGCCTCTCCCTCTACTCTACAGGGCCCACCTAGGGTGATTAATTTACAAGAACATTCCTTTATCTGGGCTATAAAATATCGGCATACTCTTTCTTTATTCCGTACCTCCAATCTCCCACTTGACTGATTGATCCTACTCGCGCTCCCCATCCTTTAGGGATCTCAGGCATTGATATTTCCTTCCCCTAAGCGAATGTCTCCATGCCCTCCGCTATTCCTAACTCTCGCTCCTATCTTTCCCAGTAGGTCACACCCAATAATCCTCCCGTATTTCCTGGGCATTCTCTCTAATATATGGATCTTTAATTAATCCCTCCTTTTTCCCCATCCGTCTAGGTCTATTATAGCCTCTCCCTCTACTCTACAGGGTCCACCTAGGGTGATTAGTTTTCAAGAACATACCTTTATCTGGGGCATCCTCTCTCCGTCGTACATCCTCTCCAGCGTACTCCTGCACAATATCGTGTTAGAACTCCCTGTGTCCACTAGGTATCTTCCACTCGCGACTCTAATTATAGGCAACCCGTTACACTCACTTTCCACAGTGTTACTATTGTGCGGTTGCCTCTCCGGTGCCCCTCTCCTCAGATCTCCTCTCGTTCTTATCTCTCCGATACTGCCCATCGTCCTCGGCTCTTTCGGACACTACCTCTTCCATCGCCTCCTCTGTTCCCTGGTTCTTGTGCCTCTTCTTCTGTCTCAGACGTTTCAGACGATTCGGTCGACTCCCACTGCGGTCTATCTCTTCTCCACATTTTCTGTGCATTTACCTCCATAGGCTCTGGCAGTCGGAGCCCTTCTCTCCGCCGACTCTTGTAGGGGCTTTATCTGGCAATATTCCTTTCTGTTCCACATTCGAAGCACTTGGTGAGCGGGCATTGTGCCATCAAGTGCCCTACCTTTCCGCACCTATGACATCTCCGGTCTTCACTTCTCTCGTTATTTATCGCCTTCCCTTGTCTCCTTTCTCCGACTGTTGCTCGTTCCTTTCCGAAATATTCGAGTTTTCCTTTCCCTCACATGGGCGATATTGCGCCCTTATGATACACTTCAGTGTATTATTCTGTTCCAGCCCGCGCCCTCCTTTGCCAACTGCACCTTCAATATCATTGAAAAGAACGCCATTCTTCCCTCCACTTCCGCTGCGTTCACCGTCTTCCTCATTTCTCAGTGATCTTATTGTACTGTGCCAATAGTGTTCAAGTGTATTGTCCGTTCGACTGAAGCGGTCGTTTCATCTCCCGGAACATGTAAAAAATATCTTCCTCCGGGGTCCATCTGCCGCCTCCGAACATTTTTTTCAGACGGTCTTTTACCACGTTCCATGGAGTTTCTTCCTCGGCTTGGATTAAATTCAGGATGCTTCTTTTGACCCTGCATATTCAAGGAGATTGCGTCTCTTTGATTTAGCATGTTGTTGGCTACTTTCATTTCTATTTCTGTCCTCAACCGGTCTCTGGCCTTGAGAAAGTGATTTAATTCACCAATCTCCCCGGAGAACCTTTCCAAGTCCGAGATCGCCCGTCTCATGTCCTGCGTCGTCGCTGCTAGTACCTTCATCCAGGCTAGCGCGTTTGCATGAGCTTCCGCCATAGTATCTTGTGGCAGCGATGGGACTTCTGATGGTAAGTTCAACGTTGCCGGTCGAAGCACTCCCACTGGCATTGCCACAGTGAAAGGAGAACGAAAAAAAGACGGGTCCTCGATACTCAGGTATTCGCGGTCCCGGGTTTCGGCACCAGTTAACCTCCCGTGACTCAAAACTGTTTAAAAAAACAAATAAAGGAAAAGGGAGCAAGAAATAGCGCTACGAGATCTGAACTAAGACTGCTTTATTTGCCTCAGTAATCCTATATATATACTCTATGTGTTCTATTTATATTTTGGGATGGTATTGTCATACATTGTATTCCTCCAAACCTTAACTTATATATATTGTTAGCGCGGAAATATTTTGATTCGGGATCCTCTGGGAGATGCTGCGCTCTAACGGGGGGAATTTAACTAGGCTTTAAGCGTCCTAAGAGATAGGTTTTTAAATCCTGCTTCGTTTGTTGAGACCTCGGGCGAGGAGAAGGCCAGAAAAGATAGAGATTGTTTCTCCTTTAGGTTTTTGTCTCCGGTCGGGAGTGGATGTCAAAGAGAAGGCTCGTGGCTTCTACAAAAGGTTCGTGCTTATCCTATTTTCCTGTCCATCCTTCCCTAGTCCTGGTTTTTCCTCCAAAGGCCGAACTAGGAAGTTGGAAGTAGGAAGAAAGAAGTCAGCAAGATTGAGGTGAGTAAAAACATAAAAAACTACATTCCGCTTATTAGTTATCTTGTGGCTTGAACATTTGGCCTCCAAACCGGATTTTAGAAAAAAATTAAAAACAGATTGTTTGGCCTTTTGCATTTTAGTTGAATTTTGGGTCAAATCGAAAGTTCGTCGTTTCAATAGACTTTGATTTAATACAATATTTAATTTAAAATAGTATATAATAATATAATAATTTTAAGTAGTATAATTTACGTAATGGCTGAATTATATGGATAGGATTTATGTTCAAAGAGCACCCGGCAATGCTATCGAGTTGTATATTCAATATTTAAAAATAAATAACAGTTTGAGCCTTTTAAATATTAATTGGTGTTTGGGTTAAATCTTCATATGATTTTTTTTTTCATCTAACAAAGAAAATATTTTATGTATTTGAACTAATATTTGTTAAATAACTTTAACTTCTTAGACGTTTAATGATTCCCATCAAGAGCTTATTGGGTATAATGAAGCGACACCTTTGCTAACCCTCCGACCAAGGGAACTGAATTACCCCTCCCTAAGCTAGAGTTGCCTTGATTTAAAGGGGATCATGCAATGGTCAGTTTTTTATGAAGTTTTTAAATCATTGGTACATGAAAATAAATCGTTAACCTATCAGCATAGGGTTCAATACTTGGTGTCAAAACTTGCGGGGAAAGCATCGACTATTTGTAAACACATACTACCCGTAGCTGCAAACTATCCAGTGATCTAGGACTCGTTACAAAAACGTTATAACGATCCTAGAATCCAAACAGATACTTATTTAGAGCAATTTTTTTAATTTAAACCTTTAAAAGTAGAGTCGAGGGGAGAATTAAGCTCAGTGTTGGATAAATATTGTGGACCAATAACAGCTCTTAATAGATTAAATGTCGGAGATTTAGCTGATTTGATTTTTTGAAATCGTGATTTCAAATTTTAGATCCTGTGTCCCGTCGGGCGTTCGAGTCCGCCGTTCGCGAAAAGGACATACCTGAGTCCTTTCACTAACTTGGGTCAATTTATGTCTTTCCAAATTTTCACCCTTAGATGACGGATTATTAAAAATAATAAATTCTACCTATACTGTGCTGCATATTCAATTATCTTTTGTCATTAATAAGTCATCAGAAGTTAATTTAAGAAAAAAATTATCTTTGCTTTTTTTCTGTCTTTTATCATGTCCCCACTCTCGGGTGCTCCCCTTTATAGTTATCTGCAAACCTTACCTCCGACCTAAAAACGCTGGTTGCTTGGTCATTTTTAATGCAAATCCTTCTAACTTATTGTGTAGGAGTTCTGAACCTAAATCTATAAATATGCAGTGTAGTGCGGTGCATTTTGTGTATGTCTTCAACTGTGGGCCTCAGTCCTTTGTCGAAACTTAAACTTGGCGCCAAGAAGCTACTTGTATTAATTCTTTGGTTATGTACGTGTTGGCATCACTGTTATTTCCCGCCTTAGGAGACAACCTTCAATGTTTCTAGAAAAACTTCCCGGTATTGTGCAAGGTACAACATGTTTGTGTTTTCGTGAATACATCACTTCATTTTCTCAGTCCTTTTCCTGTACTAGGGTCCTAGAAGGAGGTTAAGTACACTTAGTTTTTTAAGCGTAGTTCGTTGCTGAACGATTGCATATTTTCACCTAGAAAAAGTTGTTTTATTTATATTGATGATGATGTACTATTTTCTGAAAATACGTTGTGTTCTCAGTCCTTTGTGCCTCAACCCTTTGCTTCAATAACTTCAGTGACAGTAATATTGAGTCTCCTATTTAAATCTTATTTTTTATTTTTTTGAGGGAGAGAAGGGGTTTTAAATTGTAGTTTTCACACAGCTTTATTATCTCACAATTTTCGTTGGAAAATCATTACAAGAATGCCAAAATTTGGAAATTTCAAAATGGTCAAACAATTTTTGCACAGATAATAATTATTTCAATGTGTTCAGAACCACTTAGAAACGCTTCTTTGCATGGCTGAAATTTCCGCAAACAATCACCACTAAAATGTTTATTGCTAGGCTATTTATGAGAATTTGTTCCAACATTTTAGTCGCAGTTTTCGCTAGTAACACCATTTTGAATAATTGTTTTATGTGTCCACTTTCCTAAACCTATTATTTTTCCGTCGTATAGGATACTTATACCAAAATTTGTTTAATATGCCTTTGAAGCCTCCCAGCAGAATATATCTTAGCTACTAATATAATTAATTATTAATTTTATAGTAGTTTAAATGGGAATTTAATGGGAGATTAATTATGTTTTAATTCTAGTGTATTTTTGTAGAAATTTGATCATATATTTTTAACATTTTCAGTCCTTTGCACTCTTGCCTTAGTCCTTTGTCAACAGTAATTAATGAATTAGCTAAATAACATTATACGAGCATATAAATGAATGCTGCTTTGGAGGGTCAATATCCATACATATAAGGTATGGTTTAGTCAAATAAAAATTGATGAAACTAGCAATTTAATATCGTATATTCATGTTGACCAAAGTGCCTTATTTTCGTGAAATAACCACCTACTTATGGGGGATTTTGTATTATTCATCGAGAAACAAAACACTCTCTTGGGAACATAACTC
>OX411307.1:5964953-6157610 GCA_948150685.1 Rhaphigaster nebulosa
TAAACTATTTGATACGCTATAACTCAGGATCCTGATGGGTACTGATTCTAATATTATTTCGAAATAGTACCAATTAGATACTAATTCGTGTATAAGTTTTAACATGAAATTCTATTAGGTACCGTGGTAGCGACATGTACTTGCCAAAGCATGTCACTGGCCCGGTATAAACTATTTGATACGCTATAACTCAGGATCCAGATTGGTACTAATTCTTATATTTAATACCGAATAGTACTAATTAGGTACTAATTCGTGTATAAGTTTTAACATGAAATTCTATTGGGTACCGTGGTAGCGACATGTACTTGCCAAAGCATGTCACTGGCCCGGTATAAACTATTTGATACGCTATAACTCAGGATCCTGATGGGTACTGATTCTAATATTATTTCGAAATAGTACCAATTAGATACTAATTCGTGTATAAGTTTTAACATGAAATTCTATTGGGTACCGTGGTAGCGACATGTACTTGCCAAAGCATGTCACTGGCCCGGTATAAACTATTTGATACGCTATAACTCAGGATCCTGATGGGTACTGATTCTAATATTATTTCGAAATAGTACCAATTAGATACTAATTCGTGTATAAGTTTTAACATGAAATTCTATTGGGTACCGTGGTAGCGACATGTACTTGCCAAAGCATGTCACTGGCCCGGTATAATCTATTTGATACGCTATAACTCAGGATCCTGATGGGTACTGATTCTAATATTATTTCGAAATAGTACCAATTAGATACTAATTCGTGTATAAGTTTTAACATGAAATTCTATTGGGTACCGTGGTAGCGACATGTACTTGCCAAAGCATGTCACTGGCCCGGTATAAACTATTTGATACGCTATAACTCAGGATCCTGATGGGTACTGATTCTAATATTATTTCGAAATAGTACCAATTAGATACTAATTCGTGTATAAGTTTTAACATGAAATTCTATTGGGTACCGTGGTAGCGACATGTACTTGCCAAAGCATGTCACTGGCCCGGTATAAACTATTTGATACGCTATAACTCAGGATCCTGATGGGTACTGATTCTAATATTATTTCCAAATAGTACTAATTAGGTACTAATTCGTGTATAAGTTTTAACATGAAATTCTATTGGGTACCGTGGTAGCGATATGTACTTGCCAAAGCATGTCACTGGCCCGGTATAAACTATTTGATACGCTATAACTCAGGATCCTGATGGGTACTGATTCTAATATTATTTCGAAATAGTACCAATTAGATACTAATTCGTGTATAAGTTTTAACATGAAATTCTATTGGGTACCGTGGTAGCGACATGTACTTGCCAAAGCATGTCACTGGCCCGGTATAAACTATTTGATACGCTATAACTCAGGATCCAGATTGGTACTAATTCTTATATTTAATACCGAATAGTACTAATTAGGTACTAATTCGTGTATAAGTTTTAACATGAAATTCTATTGGGTACCGTGGTAGCGACATGTACTTGCCAAAGCATGTCACTGGCCCGGTATAAACTATTTGATACGCTATAACTCAGGATCCTGATGGGTACTGATTCTAATATTATTTCGAAATAGTACCAATTAGATACTAATTCGTGTATAAGTTTTAACATGAAATTCTATTAGGTACCGTGGTAGCGACATGTACTTGCCAAAGCATGTCACTGGCCCGGTATAAACTATTTGATACGCTATAACTCAGGATCCAGATTGGTACTAATTCTTATATTTAATACCGAATAGTACTAATTAGGTACTAATTCGTGTATAAGTTTTAACATGAAATTCTATTGGGTACCGTGGTAGCGACATGTACTTGCCAAAGCATGTCACTGGCCCGGTATAAACTATTTGATACGCTATAACTCAGGATCCTGATGGGTACTGATTCTAATATTATTTCGAAATAGTACCAATTAGATACTAATTCGTGTATAAGTTTTAACATGAAATTCTATTGGGTACCGTGGTAGCGACATGTACTTGCCAAAGCATGTCACTGGCCCGGTATAAACTATTTGATACGCTATAACTCAGGATCCTGATGGGTACTGATTCTAATATTATTTCCAAATAGTACTAATTAGGTACTAATTCGTGTATAAGTTTTAACATGAAATTCTATTGGGTACCGTGGTAGCGACATGTACTTGCCAAAGCATGTCACTGGCCCGGTATAAACTATTTGATACGCTATAACTCAGGATCCTGATGGGTACTGATTCTAATATTATTTCGAAATAGTACCAATTAGATACTAATTCGTGTATAAGTTTTAACATGAAATTCTATTGGGTACCGTGGTTGCGACATGTACTTGCCAAAGCATGTCACTAGCCCGGTATAAACTATTTGATACGCTATAACTCAGGATCCTGATGGGTACTGATTCTAATATTATTTCGAAATAGTACCAATTAGATACTAATTCGTGTATAAGTTTTAACATGAAATTCTATTGGGTACCGTGGTAGCGACATGTACTTGCCAAAGCATGTCACTGGCCCGGTATAAACTATTTGATACGCTATAACTCAGGATCCAGATTGGTACTAATTCTTATATTTAATACCGAATAGTACTAATTCGGTACTAATTCGTGTATAAGTTTTAACATGAAATTCTATTGGGTACCGTGGTAGCGACATGTACTTGCCAAAGCATGTCACTGGCCCGGTATAAACTATTTGATACGCTATAACTCAGGATCCTGATGGGTACTGATTCTAATATTATTTCGAAATAGTACCAATTAGATACTAATTCGTGTATAAGTTTTAACATGAAATTCTATTGGGTACCGTGGTAGCGACATGTACTTGCCAAAGCATGTCACTGGCCCGGTATAAACTATTTGATACGCTATAACTCAGGATCCTGATGGGTACTGATTCTAATATTATTTCGAAATAGTACTAATTAGGTACTAATTCGTGTATAAGTTTTAACATGAAATTCTATTGGGTACCGTGGTAGCGACATGTACTTGCCAAAGCATGTCACTGGCCCGGTATAAACTATTTGATACGCTATAACTCAGGATCCTGATGGGTACTGATTCTAATATTATTTCGAAATAGTACCAATTAGATACTAATTCGTGTATAAGTTTTAACATGAAATTCTATTGGGTACCGTGGTAGCGACATGTACTTGCCAAAGCATGTCACTGGCCCGGTATAAACTATTTGATACGCTATAACTCAGGATCCTGATGGGTACTGATTCTAATATTATTTCGAAATAGTACCAATTAGATACTAATTCGTGTGTAAGTTTTAACATGAAATTCTATTGGGTACCGAGGTAGCGACATGTACTTGCCAAAGCATGTCACTGGCCCGGTATAAACTATTTGATACGCTATAACTCAGGATCCTGATGGGTACTGATTCTAATATTATTTCGAAATAGTACCAATTAGATACTAATTCGTGTATAAGTTTTAACATGAAATTCTATTGGGTACCGTGGTAGCGACATGTACTTGCCAAAGCATGTCACTGGCCCGGTATAAACTATTTGATACGCTATAACTCAGGATCCTGATGGGTACTAATTCTTATATTTAATACCGAATAGTACTAATTAGATACTAATTCGTGTATAAGTTTTAACATGAAATTCTATTGGGTACCGTGGTAGCGACATGTACTTGCCAAAGCATGTCACTGGCCCGGTATAATCTATTTGATACGCTATAACTCAGGATCCTGATGGGTACTGATTCTAATATTATTTCGAAATAGTACCAATTAGATACTAATTCGTGTATAAGTTTTAACATGAAATTCTATTGGGTACCGAGGTAGCGACATGTACTTGCCAAAGCATGTCACTGGCCCGGTATAAACTATTTGATACGCTATAACTCAGGATCCTGATGGGTACTGATTCTAATATTATTTCGAAATAGTACCAATTAGATACTAATTCGTGTATAAGTTTTAACATGAAATTCTATTGGGTACCGTGGTAGCGACATGTACTTGCCAAAGCATGTCACTGGCCCGGTATAAACTATTTGATACGCTATAACTCAGGATCCTGATGGGTACTGATTCTAATATTATTTCCAAATAGTACTAATTAGGTACTAATTCGTGTATAAGTTTTAACATGAAATTCTATTGGGTACCGTGGTAGCGACATGTACTTGCCAAAGCATGTCACTGGCCCGGTATAAACTATTTGATACGCTATAACTCAGGATCCTGATGGGTACTGATTCTAATATTATTTCGAAATAGTACCAATTAGATACTAATTCGTGTATAAGTTTTAACATGAAATTCTATTGGGTACCGTGGTAGCGACATGTACTTGCCAAAGCATGTCACTGGCCCGGTATAAACTATTTGATACGCTATAACTCAGGATCCAGATTGGTACTAATTCTTATATTTAATACCGAATAGTACTAATTAGGTACTAATTCGTGTATAAGTTTTAACATGAAATTCTATTGGGTACCGTGGTAGCGACATGTACTTGCCAAAGCATGTCACTGGCCCGGTATAAACTATTTGATACGCTATAACTCAGGATCCTGATGGGTACTGATTCTAATATTATTTCGAAATAGTACCAATTAGATACTAATTCGTGTATAAGTTTTAACATGAAATTCTATTGGGTACCGTGGTAGCGACATGTACTTGCCAAAGCATGTCACTGGCCCGGTATAAACTATTTGATACGCTATAACTCAGGATCCAGATTGGTACTAATTCTTATATTTAATACCGAATAGTACTAATTAGGCACTAATTCGTGTATAAGTTTTAACATGAAATTCTATTGGGTACCGTGGTAGCGACATGTACTTGCCAAAGCATGTCACTGGCCCGGTATAAACTATTTGATACGCTATAACTCAGGATCCTGATGGGTACTGATTCTAATATTATTTCGAAATAGTACCAATTAGATACTAATTCGTGTATAAGTTTTAACATGAAATTCTATTGGGTACCGTGGTAGCGACATGTACTTGCCAAAGCATGTCACTGGCCCGGTATAAACTATTTGATACGCTATAACTCAGGATCCTGATGGGTACTGATTCTAATATTATTTCGAAATAGTACCAATTAGATACTAATTCGTGTATAAGTTTTAACATGAAATTCTATTGGGTACCGTGGTAGCGACATGTACTTGCCAAAGCATGTCACTGGCCCGGTATAAACTATTTGATACGCAATAACTCAGGATCCTGATGGGTACTGATTCTAATATTATTTCGAAATAGTACCAATTAGATACTAATTCGTGTATAAGTTTTAACATGAAATTCTATTGGGTACCGTGGTAGCGACATGTACTTGCCAAAGCATGTCACTGGCCCGGTATAAACTATTTGATACGCTATAACTCAGGATCCAGATTGGTACTAATTCTTATATTTAATACCGAATAGTACTAATTAGGTACTAATTCGTGTATAAGTTTTAACATGAAATTCTATTGGGTACCGTGGTAGCGACATGTACTTGCCAAAGCATGTCACTGGCCCGGTATAAACTATTTGATACGCTATAACTCAGGATCCAGATTGGTACTAATTCTTATATTTAATACCGAATAGTACTAATTAGGTACTAATTCGTGTATAAGTTTTAACATGAAATTCTATTGGGTACCGTGGTAGCGACATGTACTTGCCAAAGCATGTCACTGGCCCGGTATAAACTATTTGATACGCTATAACTCAGGATCCTGATGGGTACTGATTCTAATATTATTTCGAAATAGTACCAATTAGATACTAATTCGTGTATAAGTTTTAACATGAAATTCTATTGGGTACCGTGGTAGCGACATGTACTTGCCAAAGCATGTCACTGGCCCGGTATAAACTATTTGATACGCTATAACTCAGGATCCTGATGGGTACTGATTCTAATATTATTTCGAAATAGTACCAATTAGATACTAATTCGTGTATAAGTTTTAACATGAAATTCTATTGGGTACCGTGGTAGCGACATGTACTTGCCAAAGCATGTCACTGGCCCGGTATAAACTATTTGATACGCTATAACTCAGGATCCTGATGGGTACTGATTCTAATATTATTTCGAAATAGTACCAATTAGATACTAATTAGTGTATAAGTTTTAACATGAAATTCTATTGGGTACCGTGGTAGCGACATGTACTTGCCAAAGCATGTCACTGGCCCGGTATAAACTATTTGATACGCTATAACTCAGGATCCTGATGGGTACTGATTCTAATATTATTTCCAAATAGTACTAATTAGGTACTAATTCGTGTATAAGTTTTAACATGAAATTCTATTGGGTACCGTGGTAGCGACATGTACTTGCCAAAGCATGTCACTGGCCCGGTATAAACTATTTGATACGCTATAACTCAGGATCCTGATGGGTACTAATTCTTATATTTAATACCGAATAGTACTAATTAGATACTAATTCGTGTATAAGTTTTAACATGAAATTCTATTGGGTACCGTGGTAGCGACATGTACTTGCCAAAGCATGTCACTGGCCCGGTATAAACTATTTGATACGCTATAACTCAGGATCCTGATGGGTAATGATTCTAATATTATTTCGAAATAGTACCAATTAGGTACTAATTCGTGTATAAGTTTTAACATGAAATTCTATTGGGTACCGTGGTAGCGACAGGTACTTGCCAAAGCATGTCACTGGCCCGGTATAAACTATTTGATACGCTATAACTCAGGATCCTGATGGGTAATGATTCTAATATTATTTCGAAATAGTACCAATTAGGTACTAATTCGTGTATAAGTTTTTACATGAAATTCTATTGGGTACCGTGGTAGCGACATGTACTTGCCAAAGCATGTCACTGGCCCGGTATAAACTATTTGATACGCTATAACTCAGGATCCTGATGGGTACTGATTCTAATATTATTTCGAAATAGTACCAATTAGATACTAATTCGTGTATAAGTTTTAACATGAAATTCTATTGGGTACCGTGGTAGCGACATGTACTTGCCAAAGCATGTCACTGGCCCGGTATAAACTATTTGATACGCTATAACTCAGGATCCTGATGGGTACTGATTCTAATATTATTTCGAAATAGTACCAATTAGATACTAATTCGTGTATAAGTTTTAACATGAAATTCTATTGGGTACCGTGGTAGCGACATGTACTTGCCAAAGCATGTCACTGGCCCGGTATAAACTATTTGATACGCTATAACTCAGGATCCTGATGGGTACTAATTCTTATATTTAATACCGAATAGTACTAATTAGATACTAATTCGTGTATAAGTTTTAACATGAAATTCTATTGGGTACCGTGGTAGCGACATGTACTTGCCAAAGCATGTCACTGGCCCGGTATAAACTATTTGATACGCTATAACTCAGGATCCAGATTGGTACTAATTCTTATATTTAATACCGAATAGTACTAATTAGGTACTAATTCGTGTATAAGTTTTAACATGAAATTCTATTGGGTACCGTGGTAGCGACATGTACTTGCCAAAGCATGTCACTGGCCCGGTATAAACTATTTGATACGCTATAACTCAGGATCCAGATTGGTACTAATTCTTATATTTAATACCGAATAGTACTAATTAGGTACTAATTCGTGTATAAGTTTTAACATGAAATTCTATTGGGTACCGTGGTAGCGACATGTACTTGCCAAAGCATGTCACTGGCCCGGTATAAACTATTTGATACGCTATAACTCAGGATCCAGATTGGTACTAATTCTTATATTTAATACCGAATAGTACTAATTAGGTACTAATTCGTGTATAAGTATTAACATGAAATTCTATTGGGTACCGTGGTAGCGACATGTACTTGCCAAAGCATGTCACTGGCCCAGTATAAACTATTTGATACGCTATAACTCAGGATCCTGATGGGTACTGATTCTAATATTATTTCGAAATAGTACCAATTAGATACTAATTCGTGTATAAGTTTTAACATGAAATTCTATTGGGTACCGTGGTAGCGACATGTACTTGCCAAAGCATGTCACTGGCCCGGTATAAACTATTTGATACGCTATAACTCAGGATCCTGATGGGTACTGATTCTAATATTATTTCCAAATAGTACTAATTAGGTACTAATTCGTGTATAAGTTTTAACATGAAATTCTATTGGGTACCGTGGTAGCGACATGTACTTGCCAAAGCATGTCACTGGCCCGGTATAAACTATTTGATACGCTATAACTCAGGATCCTGATGGGTACTAATTCTTATATTTAATACCGAATAGTACTAATTAGATACTAATTCGTGTATAAGTTTTAACATGAAATTCTATTGGGTACCGTGGTAGCGACATGTACTTGCCAAAGCATGTCACTGGCCCGGTATAAACTATTTGATACGCTATAACTCAGGATCCTGATGGGTACTAATTCTTATATTTAATACCGAATAGTACTAATTAGATACTAATTCGTGTATAAGTTTTAACATGAAATTCTATTGGGTACCGTGGTAGCGACATGTACTTGCCAAAGCATGTCACTGGCCCGGTATAATCTATTTGATACGCTATAACTCAGGATCCTGATGGGTACTGATTCTAATATTATTTCGAAATAGTACCAATTAGATACTAATTCGTGTATAAGTTTTAACATGAAATTCTATTGGGTACCGAGGTAGCGACATGTACTTGCCAAAGCATGTCACTGGCCCGGTATAAACTATTTGATACGCTATAACTCAGGATCCTGATGGGTACTGATTCTAATATTATTTCGAAATAGTACCAATTAGATACTAATTCGTGTATAAGTTTTAACATGAAATTCTATTGGGTACCGTGGTAGCGACATGTACTTGCCAAAGCATGTCACTGGCCCGGTATAAACTATTTGATACGCTATAACTCAGGATCCTGATGGGTACTGATTCTAATATTATTTCCAAATAGTACTAATTAGGTACTAATTCGTGTATAAGTTTTAACATGAAATTCTATTGGGTACCGTGGTAGCGACATGTACTTGCCAAAGCATGTCACTGGCCCGGTATAAACTATTTGATACGCTATAACTCAGGATCCTGATGGGTACTGATTCTAATATTATTTCGAAATAGTACCAATTAGATACTAATTCGTGTATAAGTTTTAACATGAAATTCTATTGGGTACCGTGGTAGCGACATGTACTTGCCAAAGCATGTCACTGGCCCGGTATAAACTATTTGATACGCTATAACTCAGGATCCAGATTGGTACTAATTCTTATATTTAATACCGAATAGTACTAATTAGGTACTAATTCGTGTATAAGTTTTAACATGAAATTCTATTGGGTACCGTGGTAGCGACATGTACTTGCCAAAGCATGTCACTGGCCCGGTATAAACTATTTGATACGCTATAACTCAGGATCCTGATGGGTACTGATTCTAATATTATTTCGAAATAGTACCAATTAGATACTAATTCGTGTATAAGTTTTAACATGAAATTCTATTGGGTACCGTGGTAGCGACATGTACTTGCCAAAGCATGTCACTGGCCCGGTATAAACTATTTGATACGCTATAACTCAGGATCCAGATTGGTACTAATTCTTATATTTAATACCGAATAGTACTAATTAGGCACTAATTCGTGTATAAGTTTTAACATGAAATTCTATTGGGTACCGTGGTAGCGACATGTACTTGCCAAAGCATGTCACTGGCCCGGTATAAACTATTTGATACGCTATAACTCAGGATCCTGATGGGTACTGATTCTAATATTATTTCGAAATAGTACCAATTAGATACTAATTCGTGTATAAGTTTTAACATGAAATTCTATTGGGTACCGTGGTAGCGACATGTACTTGCCAAAGCATGTCACTGGCCCGGTATAAACTATTTGATACGCTATAACTCAGGATCCTGATGGGTACTGATTCTAATATTATTTCGAAATAGTACCAATTAGATACTAATTCGTGTATAAGTTTTAACATGAAATTCTATTGGGTACCGTGGTAGCGACATGTACTTGCCAAAGCATGTCACTGGCCCGGTATAAACTATTTGATACGCAATAACTCAGGATCCTGATGGGTACTGATTCTAATATTATTTCGAAATAGTACCAATTAGATACTAATTCGTGTATAAGTTTTAACATGAAATTCTATTGGGTACCGTGGTAGCGACATGTACTTGCCAAAGCATGTCACTGGCCCGGTATAAACTATTTGATACGCTATAACTCAGGATCCAGATTGGTACTAATTCTTATATTTAATACCGAATAGTACTAATTAGGTACTAATTCGTGTATAAGTTTTAACATGAAATTCTATTGGGTACCGTGGTAGCGACATGTACTTGCCAAAGCATGTCACTGGCCCGGTATAAACTATTTGATACGCTATAACTCAGGATCCAGATTGGTACTAATTCTTATATTTAATACCGAATAGTACTAATTAGGTACTAATTCGTGTATAAGTTTTAACATGAAATTCTATTGGGTACCGTGGTAGCGACATGTACTTGCCAAAGCATGTCACTGGCCCGGTATAAACTATTTGATACGCTATAACTCAGGATCCTGATGGGTACTGATTCTAATATTATTTCGAAATAGTACCAATTAGATACTAATTCGTGTATAAGTTTTAACATGAAATTCTATTGGGTACCGTGGTAGCGACATGTACTTGCCAAAGCATGTCACTGGCCCGGTATAAACTATTTGATACGCTATAACTCAGGATCCTGATGGGTACTGATTCTAATATTATTTCGAAATAGTACCAATTAGATACTAATTCGTGTATAAGTTTTAACATGAAATTCTATTGGGTACCGTGGTAGCGACATGTACTTGCCAAAGCATGTCACTGGCCCGGTATAAACTATTTGATACGCTATAACTCAGGATCCTGATGGGTACTGATTCTAATATTATTTCGAAATAGTACCAATTAGATACTAATTCGTGTATAAGTTTTAACATGAAATTCTATTGGGTACCGTGGTAGCGACATGTACTTGCCAAAGCATGTCACTGGCCCGGTATAAACTATTTGATACGCTATAACTCAGGATCCTGATGGGTACTGATTCTAATATTATTTCCAAATAGTACTAATTAGGTACTAATTCGTGTATAAGTTTTAACATGAAATTCTATTGGGTACCGTGGTAGCGACATGTACTTGCCAAAGCATGTCACTGGCCCGGTATAAACTATTTGATACGCTATAACTCAGGATCCTGATGGGTACTAATTCTTATATTTAATACCGAATAGTACTAATTAGATACTAATTCGTGTATAAGTTTTAACATGAAATTCTATTGGGTACCGTGGTAGCGACATGTACTTGCCAAAGCATGTCACTGGCCCGGTATAAACTATTTGATACGCTATAACTCAGGATCCTGATGGGTAATGATTCTAATATTATTTCGAAATAGTACCAATTAGGTACTAATTCGTGTATAAGTTTTAACATGAAATTCTATTGGGTACCGTGGTAGCGACAGGTACTTGCCAAAGCATGTCACTGGCCCGGTATAAACTATTTGATACGCTATAACTCAGGATCCTGATGGGTAATGATTCTAATATTATTTCGAAATAGTACCAATTAGGTACTAATTCGTGTATAAGTTTTTACATGAAATTCTATTGGGTACCGTGGTAGCGACATGTACTTGCCAAAGCATGTCACTGGCCCGGTATAAACTATTTGATACGCTATAACTCAGGATCCTGATGGGTACTGATTCTAATATTATTTCGAAATAGTACCAATTAGATACTAATTCGTGTATAAGTTTTAACATGAAATTCTATTGGGTACCGTGGTAGCGACATGTACTTGCCAAAGCATGTCACTGGCCCGGTATAAACTATTTGATACGCTATAACTCAGGATCCTGATGGGTACTGATTCTAATATTATTTCGAAATAGTACCAATTAGATACTAATTCGTGTATAAGTTTTAACATGAAATTCTATTGGGTACCGTGGTAGCGACATGTACTTGCCAAAGCATGTCACTGGCCCGGTATAAACTATTTGATACGCTATAACTCAGGATCCTGATGGGTACTAATTCTTATATTTAATACCGAATAGTACTAATTAGATACTAATTCGTGTATAAGTTTTAACATGAAATTCTATTGGGTACCGTGGTAGCGACATGTACTTGCCAAAGCATGTCACTGGCCCGGTATAAACTATTTGATACGCTATAACTCAGGATCCAGATTGGTACTAATTCTTATATTTAATACCGAATAGTACTAATTAGGTACTAATTCGTGTATAAGTTTTAACATGAAATTCTATTGGGTACCGTGGTAGCGACATGTACTTGCCAAAGCATGTCACTGGCCCGGTATAAACTATTTGATACGCTATAACTCAGGATCCAGATTGGTACTAATTCTTATATTTAATACCGAATAGTACTAATTAGGTACTAATTCGTGTATAAGTTTTAACATGAAATTCTATTGGGTACCGTGGTAGCGACATGTACTTGCCAAAGCATGTCACTGGCCCGGTATAAACTATTTGATACGCTATAACTCAGGATCCAGATTGGTACTAATTCTTATATTTAATACCGAATAGTACTAATTAGGTACTAATTCGTGTATAAGTATTAACATGAAATTCTATTGGGTACCGTGGTAGCGACATGTACTTGCCAAAGCATGTCACTGGCCCAGTATAAACTATTTGATACGCTATAACTCAGGATCCTGATGGGTACTGATTCTAATATTATTTCGAAATAGTACCAATTAGATACTAATTCGTGTATAAGTTTTAACATGAAATTCTATTGGGTACCGTGGTAGCGACATGTACTTGCCAAAGCATGTCACTGGCCCGGTATAAACTATTTGATACGCTATAACTCAGGATCCTGATGGGTACTGATTCTAATATTATTTCCAAATAGTACTAATTAGGTACTAATTCGTGTATAAGTTTTAACATGAAATTCTATTGGGTACCGTGGTAGCGACATGTACTTGCCAAAGCATGTCACTGGCCCGGTATAAACTATTTGATACGCTATAACTCAGGATCCTGATGGGTACTGATTCTAATATTATTTCGAAATAGTACCAATTAGATACTAATTCGTGTATAAGTTTTAACATGAAATTCTATTGGATACCGTGGTAGCGACATGTACTTGCCAAAGCATGTCACTGGCCCGGTATAAACTATTTGATACGCTATAACTCAGGATCCAGATTGGTACTAATTCTTATAGTTAATACCGAATTGTACTAATTAGGTACTAATTCGTGTATAAGTTTTAACATGAAATTCTATTGGGTACCGTGGTAGCGACATGTACTTGCCAAAGCATGTCACTGGCCCGGTATAAACTATTTGATACGCAATAACTCAGGATCCTGATGGGTACTGATTCTAATATTATTTCGAAATAGTACCAATTAGATACTAATTCGTGTATAAGTTTTAACATGAAATTCTATTGGGTACCGTGGTAGCGACATGTACTTGCCAAAGCATGTCACTGGCCCGGTATAAACTATTTGATACGCTATAACTCAGGATCCAGATTGGTACTAATTCTTATATTTAATACCGAATAGTACTAATTAGGTACTAATTCGTGTATAAGTTTTAACATGAAATTCTATTGGGTACCGTGGTAGCGACATGTACTTGCCAAAGCATGTCACTGGCCCGGTATAAACTATTTGATACGCTATAACTCAGGATCCAGATTGGTACTAATTCTTATATTTAATACCGAATAGTACTAATTAGGTACTAATTCGTGTATAAGTTTTAACATGAAATTCTATTGGGTACCGTGGTAGCGACATGTACTTGCCAAAGCATGTCACTGGCCCGGTATAAACTATTTGATACGCTATAACTCAGGATCCAGATTGGTACTAATTCTTATATTTAATACCGAATAGTACTAATTAGGTACTAATTCGTGTAAAAGTTTTAACATGAAATTCTATTGGGTACCGTGGTAGCGACATGTACTTGCCAAAGCATGTCACTGGCCCGGTATAAACTATTTGATACGCTATAACTCAGGATCCTGATGGGTACTGATTCTAATATTATTTCGAAATAGTACCAATTAGATACTAATTCGTGTATAAGTTTTAACATGAAATTCTATTGGGTACCGTGGTAGCGACATGTACTTGCCAAAGCATGTCACTGGCCCGGTATAAACTATTTGATACGCTATAACTCAGGATCCAGATTGGTACTAATTCTTATATTTAATACCGAATAGTACTAATTAGGTACTAATTCGTGTATAAGTTTTAACATGAAATTCTATTGGGTACCGTGGTAGCGACATGTACTTGCCAAAGCATGTCACTGGCCCGGTATAAACTATTTGATACGCTATAACTCAGGATCCAGATTGGTACTAATTCTTATATTTAATACCGAATAGTACTAATTAGGTACTAATTCGTGTATAAGTTTTAACATGAAATTCTATTGGGTACCGTGGTAGCGACATGTACTTGCCAAAGCATGTCACTGGCCCGGTATAAACTATTTGATACGCTATAACTCAGGATCCTGATGGGTACTGATTCTAATATTATTTCGAAATAGTACCAATTAGATACTAATTCGTGTATAAGTTTTAACATGAAATTCTATTGGGTACCGTGGTAGCGACATGTACTTGCCAAAGCATGTCACTGGCCCGGTATAAACTATTTGATACGCTATAACTCAGGATCTTGATGGGTACTGATTCTAATATTATTTCGAAATAGTACCAATTAGATACTAATTCGTGTATAAGTTTTAACATGAAATTCTATTGGGTACCGTGGTAGCGACATGTACTTGCCAAAGCATGTCACTGGCCCGGTATAAACTATTTGATACGCTATAACTCAGGATCCAGATTGGTACTAATTCTTATATTTAATACCGAATAGTACTAATTAGGTACTAATTCGTGTATAAGTTTTAACATGAAATTCTATTGGGTACCGTGGTAGGGACATGTACTTGCCAAAGCATGTCACTGGCCCGGTATAAACTATTTGATACGCTATAACTCAGGATCCTGATGGGTACTGATTCTAATATTATTTCCAAATAGTACCAATTAGATACTAATTCGTGTATAAGTTTTAACATGAAATTCTATTGGGTACCGTGGTAGCGACATGTACTTGCCAAAGCATGTCACTGGCCCGGTATAAACTATTTGATACGCTATAACTCAGGATCCTGATGGGTACTGATTCTAATATTATTTCGAAATAGTACCAGTTAGATACTAATTCGTGTATAAGTTTTAACATGAAATTCTATTGGGTACCGTGGTAGCGACATGTACTTGCCAAAGCATGTCACTGGCCCGGTATAAACTATTTGATACGCTATAACTCAGGATCCTGATGGGTAATGATTCTAATATTATTTCGAAATAGTACCAATTAGGTACTAATTCGTGTATAAGTTTTAACATGAAATTCTATTGGGTACCGTGGTAGCGACATGTACTTGCCAAAGCATGTCACTGGCCCGGTATAAACTATTTGATACGCTATAACTCAGGATCCAGATTGGTACTAATTCTTATATTTAATACCGAATAGTACTAATTAGGTACTAATTCGTGTATAAGTTTTAACATGAAATTCTATTGGGTACCGTGGTAGCGACATGTACTTGCCAAAGCATGTCACTGGCCCGGTATAAACTATTTGATACGCTATAACTCAGGATCCTGATGGGTACTGATTCTAATATTATTTCGAAATAGTACCAATTAGATACTAATTCGTGTATAAGTTTTAACATGAAATTCTATTGGGTACCGTGGTAGCGACATGTACTTGCCAAAGCATGTCACTGGCCCGGTATAAACTATTTGATACGCTATAACTCAGGATCCTGATGGGTACTGATTCTAATATTATTTCGAAATAGTACCAATTAGATACTAATTCGTGTATAAGTTTTAACATGAAATTCTATTGGGTACCGTGGTAGCGACATGTACTTGCCAAAGCATGTCACTGGCCCGGTATAAACTATTTGATACGCTATAACTCAGGATCCTGATGGGTACTGATTCTAATATTATTTCGAAATAGTACCAATTAGATACTAATTCGTGTATAAGTTTTAACATGAAATTCTATTGGGTACCGTGGTAGCGACATGTACTTGCCAAAGCATGTCACTGGCCCGGTATAAACTATTTAATACGCTATAACTCAGGATCTAGATTGGTACTAATTCTTATATTTAATACCGAATAGTACTAATTAGGTACTAATTCGTGTATAAGTTTTAACATGAAATTCTATTGGGTACCGTGGTAGCGACATGTACTTGCCAAAGCATGTCACTGGCCCGGTATAAACTATTTGATACGCTATAACTCAGGATCCTGATGGGTACTGATTCTAATATTATTTCGAAATAGTACCAATTAGATACTAATTCGTGTATAAGTTTTAACATGAAATTCTATTGGGTACCGTGGTAGCGACATGTACTTGCCAAAGCATGTCACTGGCCCGGTATAAACTATTTGATACGCTATAACTCAGGATCCAGATTGGTACTAATTCTTATATTTAATACCGAATAGTACTAATTAGGTACTAATTCGTGTATAAGTTTTAACATGAAATTCTATTGGGTACCGTGGTAGCGACATGTACTTGCCAAAGCATGTCACTGGCCCGGTATAAACTATTTGATACGCTATAACTCAGGATCCTGATGGGTACTGATTCTAATATTATTTCGAAATAGTACCAATTAGATACTAATTCGTGTATAAGTTTTAACATGAAATTCTATTGGGTACCGTGGTAGCGACATGTACTTGCCAAAGCATGTCACTGGCCCGGTATAAACTATTTGATACGCTATAACTCAGGATCCTGATGGGTACTGATTCTAATATTATTTCGAAATAGTACCAATTAGATACTAATTCGTGTATAAGTTTTAACATGAAATTCTATTGGGTACCGTGGTAGCGACATGTACTTGCCAAAGCATGTCACTGGCCCGGTATAAACTATTTGATACGCTATAACTCAGGATCCAGATTGGTACTAATTCTTATATTTAATACCGAATAGTACTAATTAGGTACTAATTCGTGTATAAGTTTTAACATGAAATTCTATTGGGTACCGTGGTAGCGACATGTACTTGCCAAAGCATGTCACTGGCCCGGTATAAACTATTTGATACGCTATAACTCAGGATCCTGATGGGTACTGATTCTAATATTATTTCGAAATAGTACCAGTTAGATACTAATTCGTGTATAAGTTTTAACATGAAATTCTATTGGGTACCGTGGTAGCGACATGTACTTGCCAAAGCATGTCACTGGCCCGGTATAAACTATTTGATACGCTATAACTCAGGATCCTGATGGGTAATGATTCTAATATTATTTCGAAATAGTACCAATTAGGTACTAATTCGTGTATAAGTTTTAACATGAAATTCTATTGGGTACCGTGGTAGCGACATGTACTTGCCAAAGCATGTCACTGGCCCGGTATAAACTATTTGATACGCTATAACTCAGGATCCAGATTGGTACTAATTCTTATATTTAATACCGAATAGTACTAATTAGGTACTAATTCGTGTATAAGTTTTAACATGAAATTCTATTGGGTACCGTGGTAGCGACATGTACTTGCCAAAGCATGTCACTGGCCCGGTATAAACTATTTGATACGCTATAACTCAGGATCCAGATTGGTACTAATTCTTATATTTAATACCGAATAGTACTAATTAGGTACTAATTCGTGTATAAGTTTTAACATGAAATTCTATTGGGTACCTTGGTAGCGACATGTACTTGCCAAAGCATGTCACTGGCCCGGTATAAACTATTTGATACGCTATAACTCAGGATCCAGATTGGTACTAATTCTTATATTTAATACCGAATAGTACTAATTAGGTACTAATTCGTGTATAAGTTTTAACATGAAATTCTATTGGGTACCGTGGTAGCGACATGTACTTGCCAAAGCATGTCACTGGCCCGGTATAAACTATTTGATACGCTATAACTCAGGATCCTGATGGGTACTGATTCTAATATTATTTCGAAATAGTACCAATTAGATACTAATTCGTGTATAAGTTTTAACATGAAATTCTATTGGGTACCGTGGTAGCGACATGTACTTGCCAAAGCATGTCACTGGCCCGGTATAAACTATTTGATATGCTATAACTCAGGATCCTGATGGGTACTAATTCTTATATTTAATACCGAATAGTACTAATTAGATACTAATTCGTGTATAAGTTTTAACATGAAATTCTATTGGGTACCGTGGTAGCGACATGTACTTGCCAAAGCATGTCACTGGCCCGGTATAATCTATTTGATACGCTATAACTCAGGATCCTGATGGGTACTGATTCTAATATTATTTCGAAATAGTACCAATTAGATACTAATTCGTGTATAAGTTTTAACATGAAATTCTATTGGGTACCGTGGTAGCGACATGTACTTGCCAAAGCATGTCACTGGCCCGGTATAAACTATTTGATACGCTATAACTCAGGATCCTGATGGGTACTGATTCTAATATTATTTCGAAATAGTACCAATTAGATACTAATTCGTGTATAAGTTTTAACATGAAATTCTATTGGGTACCGTGGTAGCGACATGTACTTGCCAAAGCATGTCACTGGCCCGGTATAAACTATTTGATACGCTATAACTCAGGATCCTGATGGGTACTGATTCTAATATTATTTCCAAATAGTACTAATTAGGTACTAATTCGTGTATAAGTTTTAACATGAAATTCTATTGGGTACCGTGGTAGCGACATGTACTTGCCAAAGCATGTCACTGGCCCGGTATAAACTATTTGATACGCTATAACTCAGGATCCTGATGGGTACTGATTCTAATATTATTTCGAAATAGTACCAATTAGATACTAATTCGTGTATAAGTTTTAACATGAAATTCTATTGGGTACCGTGGTAGCGACATGTACTTGCCAAAGCATGTCACTGGCCCGGTATAAACTATTTGATACGCTATAACTCAGGATCCAGATTGGTACTAATTCTTATATTTAATACCGAATAGTACTAATTAGGTACTAATTCGTGTATAAGTTTTAACATGAAATTCTATTGGGTACCGTGGTAGCGACATGTACTTGCCAAAGCATGTCACTGGCCCGGTATAAACTATTTGATACGCTATAACTCAGGATCCTGATGGGTACTGATTCTAATATTATTTCGAAATAGTACCAATTAGATACTAATTCGTGTATAAGTTTTAACATGAAATTCTATTAGGTACCGTGGTAGCGACATGTACTTGCCAAAGCATGTCACTGGCCCGGTATAAACTATTTGATACGCTATAACTCAGGATCCAGATTGGTACTAATTCTTATATTTAATACCGAATAGTACTAATTAGGTACTAATTCGTGTATAAGTTTTAACATGAAATTCTATTGGGTACCGTGGTAGCGACATGTACTTGCCAAAGCATGTCACTGGCCCGGTATAAACTATTTGATACGCTATAACTCAGGATCCTGATGGGTACTGATTCTAATATTATTTCGAAATAGTACCAATTAGATACTAATTCGTGTATAAGTTTTAACATGAAATTCTATTGGGTACCGTGGTAGCGACATGTACTTGCCAAAGCATGTCACTGGCCCGGTATAAACTATTTAATACGCTATAACTCAGGATCTAGATTGGTACTAATTCTTATATTTAATACCGAATAGTACTAATTAGGTACTAATTCGTGTATAAGTTTTAACATGAAATTCTATTGGGTACCGTGGTAGCGACATGTACTTGCCAAAGCATGTCACTGGCCCGGTATAAATTATTTGATACGCTATAACTCAGGATCCTGATGGGTACTGATTCTAATATTATTTCGAAATAGTACCAATTAGATACTAATTCGTGTATAAGTTTTAACATGAAATTCTATTGGGTACCGTGGTAGCGACATGTACTTGCCAAAGCATGTCACTGGCCCGGTATAAACTATTTGATACGCTATAACTCAGGATCCAGATTGGTACTAATTCTTATATTTAATACCGAATAGTACTAATTAGGTACTAATTCGTGTATAAGTTTTAACATGAAATTCTATTGGGTACCGTGGTAGCGACATGTACTTGCCAAAGCATGTCACTGGCCCGGTATAAACTATTTGATACGCTATAACTCAGGATCCTGATGGGTACTGATTCTAATATTATTTCGAAATAGTACCAATTAGATACTAATTCGTGTATAAGTTTTAACATGAAATTCTATTGGGTACCGTGGTAGCGACATGTACTTGCCAAAGCATGTCACTGGCCCGGTATAAACTATTTGATACGCTATAACTCAGGATCCTGATGGGTACTGATTCTAATATTATTTCGAAATAGTACCAATTAGATACTAATTCGTGTATAAGTTTTAACATGAAATTCTATTGGGTACCGTGGTAGCGACATGTACTTGCCAAAGCATGTCACTGGCCCGGTATAAACTATTTGATACGCTATAACTCAGGATCCAGATTGGTACTAATTCTTATATTTAATACCGAATAGTACTAATTAGGTACTAATTCGTGTATAAGTTTTAACATGAAATTCTATTGGGTACCGTGGTAGCGACATGTACTTGCCAAAGCATGTCACTGGCCCGGTATAAACTATTTGATACGCTATAACTCAGGATCCTGATGGGTACTGATTCTAATATTATTTCGAAATAGTACCAGTTAGATACTAATTCGTGTATAAGTTTTAACATGAAATTCTATTGGGTACCGTGGTAGCGACATGTACTTGCCAAAGCATGTCACTGGCCCGGTATAAACTATTTGATACGCTATAACTCAGGATCCTGATGGGTAATGATTCTAATATTATTTCGAAATAGTACCAATTAGGTACTAATTCGTGTATAAGTTTTAACATGAAATTCTATTGGGTACCGTGGTAGCGACATGTACTTGCCAAAGCATGTCACTGGCCCGGTATAAACTATTTGATACGCTATAACTCAGGATCCAGATTGGTACTAATTCTTATATTTAATACCGAATAGTACTAATTAGGTACTAATTCGTGTATAAGTTTTAACATGAAATTCTATTGGGTACCGTGGTAGCGACATGTACTTGCCAAAGCATGTCACTGGCCCGGTATAAACTATTTGATACGCTATAACTCAGGATCCAGATTGGTACTAATTCTTATATTTAATACCGAATAGTACTAATTAGGTACTAATTCGTGTATAAGTTTTAACATGAAATTCTATTGGGTACCTTGGTAGCGACATGTACTTGCCAAAGCATGTCACTGGCCCGGTATAAACTATTTGATACGCTATAACTCAGGATCCAGATTGGTACTAATTCTTATATTTAATACCGAATAGTACTAATTAGGTACTAATTCGTGTATAAGTTTTAACATGAAATTCTATTGGGTACCGTGGTAGCGACATGTACTTGCCAAAGCATGTCACTGGCCCGGTATAAACTATTTGATACGCTATAACTCAGGATCCTGATGGGTACTGATTCTAATATTATTTCGAAATAGTACCAATTAGATACTAATTCGTGTATAAGTTTTAACATGAAATTCTATTGGGTACCGTGGTAGCGACATGTACTTGCCAAAGCATGTCACTGGCCCGGTATAAACTATTTGATATGCTATAACTCAGGATCCTGATGGGTACTAATTCTTATATTTAATACCGAATAGTACTAATTAGATACTAATTCGTGTATAAGTTTTAACATGAAATTCTATTGGGTACCGTGGTAGCGACATGTACTTGCCAAAGCATGTCACTGGCCCGGTATAATCTATTTGATACGCTATAACTCAGGATCCTGATGGGTACTGATTCTAATATTATTTCGAAATAGTACCAATTAGATACTAATTCGTGTATAAGTTTTAACATGAAATTCTATTGGGTACCGTGGTAGCGACATGTACTTGCCAAAGCATGTCACTGGCCCGGTATAAACTATTTGATACGCTATAACTCAGGATCCTGATGGGTACTGATTCTAATATTATTTCGAAATAGTACCAATTAGATACTAATTCGTGTATAAGTTTTAACATGAAATTCTATTGGGTACCGTGGTAGCGACATGTACTTGCCAAAGCATGTCACTGGCCCGGTATAAACTATTTGATACGCTATAACTCAGGATCCTGATGGGTACTGATTCTAATATTATTTCCAAATAGTACTAATTAGGTACTAATTCGTGTATAAGTTTTAACATGAAATTCTATTGGGTACCGTGGTAGCGACATGTACTTGCCAAAGCATGTCACTGGCCCGGTATAAACTATTTGATACGCTATAACTCAGGATCCTGATGGGTACTGATTCTAATATTATTTCGAAATAGTACCAATTAGATACTAATTCGTGTATAAGTTTTAACATGAAATTCTATTGGGTACCGTGGTAGCGACATGTACTTGCCAAAGCATGTCACTGGCCCGGTATAAACTATTTGATACGCTATAACTCAGGATCCAGATTGGTACTAATTCTTATATTTAATACCGAATAGTACTAATTAGGTACTAATTCGTGTATAAGTTTTAACATGAAATTCTATTGGGTACCGTGGTAGCGACATGTACTTGCCAAAGCATGTCACTGGCCCGGTATAAACTATTTGATACGCTATAACTCAGGATCCTGATGGGTACTGATTCTAATATTATTTCGAAATAGTACCAATTAGATACTAATTCGTGTATAAGTTTTAACATGAAATTCTATTAGGTACCGTGGTAGCGACATGTACTTGCCAAAGCATGTCACTGGCCCGGTATAAACTATTTGATACGCTATAACTCAGGATCCAGATTGGTACTAATTCTTATATTTAATACCGAATAGTACTAATTAGGTACTAATTCGTGTATAAGTTTTAACATGAAATTCTATTGGGTACCGTGGTAGCGACATGTACTTGCCAAAGCATGTCACTGGCCCGGTATAAACTATTTGATACGCTATAACTCAGGATCCTGATGGGTACTGATTCTAATATTATTTCGAAATAGTACCAATTAGATACTAATTCGTGTATAAGTTTTAACATGAAATTCTATTGGGTACCGTGGTAGCGACATGTACTTGCCAAAGCATGTCACTGGCCCGGTATAAACTATTTGATACGCTATAACTCAGGATCCTGATGGGTACTGATTCTAATATTATTTCCAAATAGTACTAATTAGGTACTAATTCGTGTATAAGTTTTAACATGAAATTCTATTGGGTACCGTGGTAGCGACATGTACTTGCCAAAGCATGTCACTGGCCCGGTATAAACTATTTGATACGCTATAACTCAGGATCCTGATGGGTACTGATTCTAATATTATTTCGAAATAGTACCAATTAGATACTAATTCGTGTATAAGTTTTAACATGAAATTCTATTGGGTACCGTGGTTGCGACATGTACTTGCCAAAGCATGTCACTAGCCCGGTATAAACTATTTGATACGCTATAACTCAGGATCCTGATGGGTACTGATTCTAATATTATTTCGAAATAGTACCAATTAGATACTAATTCGTGTATAAGTTTTAACATGAAATTCTATTGGGTACCGTGGTAGCGACATGTACTTGCCAAAGCATGTCACTGGCCCGGTATAAACTATTTGATACGCTATAACTCAGGATCCAGATTGGTACTAATTCTTATATTTAATACCGAATAGTACTAATTAGGTACTAATTCGTGTATAAGTTTTAACATGAAATTCTATTGGGTACCGTGGTAGCGACATGTACTTGCCAAAGCATGTCACTGGCCCGGTATAAACTATTTGATACGCTATAACTCAGGATCCTGATGGGTTCTGATTCTAATATTATTTCGAAATAGTACCAATTAGATACTAATTCGTGTATAAGTTTTAACATGAAATTCTATTGGGTACCGTGGTAGCGACATGTACTTGCCAAAGCATGTCACTGGCCCGGTATAAACTATTTGATACGCTATAACTCAGGATCCTGATGGGTACTGATTCTAATATTATTTCGAAATAGTACTAATTAGGTACTAATTCGTGTATAAGTTTTAACATGAAATTCTATTGGGTACCGTGGTAGCGACATGTACTTGCCAAAGCATGTCACTGGCCCGGTATAAACTATTTGATACGCTATAACTCAGGATCCTGATGGGTACTGATTCTAATATTATTTCGAAATAGTACCAATTAGATACTAATTCGTGTATAAGTTTTAACATGAAATTCTATTGGGTACCGTGGTAGCGACATGTACTTGCCAAAGCATGTCACTGGCCCGGTATAAACTATTTGATACGCTATAACTCAGGATCCTGATGGGTACTGATTCTAATATTATTTCGAAATAGTACCAATTAGATACTAATTCGTGTATAAGTTTTAACATGAAATTCTATTGGGTACCGAGGTAGCGACATGTACTTGCCAAAGCATGTCACTGGCCCGGTATAAACTATTTGATACGCTATAACTCAGGATCCTGATGGGTACTGATTCTAATATTATTTCGAAATAGTACCAATTAGATACTAATTCGTGTATAAGTTTTAACATGAAATTCTATTGGGTACCGTGGTAGCGACATGTACTTGCCAAAGCATGTCACTGGCCCGGTATAAACTATTTGATACGCTATAACTCAGGATCCTGATGGGTACTAATTCTTATATTTAATACCGAATAGTACTAATTAGATACTAATTCGTGTATAAGTTTTAACATGAAATTCTATTGGGTACCGTGGTAGCGACATGTACTTGCCAAAGCATGTCACTGGCCCGGTATAATCTATTTGATACGCTATAACTCAGGATCCTGATGGGTACTGATTCTAATATTATTTCGAAATAGTACCAATTAGATACTAATTCGTGTATAAGTTTTAACATGAAATTCTATTGGGTACCGAGGTAGCGACATGTACTTGCCAAAGCATGTCACTGGCCCGGTATAAACTATTTGATACGCTATAACTCAGGATCCTGATGGGTACTGATTCTAATATTATTTCGAAATAGTACCAATTAGATACTAATTCGTGTATAAGTTTTAACATGAAATTCTATTGGGTACCGTGGTAGCGACATGTACTTGCCAAAGCATGTCACTGGCCCGGTATAAACTATTTGATACGCTATAACTCAGGATCCTGATGGGTACTGATTCTAATATTATTTCCAAATAGTACTAATTAGGTACTAATTCGTGTATAAGTTTTAACATGAAATTCTATTGGGTACCGTGGTAGCGACATGTACTTGCCAAAGCATGTCACTGGCCCCGTATAAACTATTTGATACGCTATAACTCAGGATCCTGATGGGTACTGATTCTAATATTATTTCGAAATAGTACCAATTAGATACTAATTCGTGTATAAGTTTTAACATGAAATTCTATTGGGTACCGTGGTAGCGACATGTACTTGCCAAAGCATGTCACTGGCCCGGTATAAACTATTTGATACGCTATAACTCAGGATCCAGATTGGTACTAATTCTTATATTTAATACCGAATAGTACTAATTAGGTACTAATTCGTGTATAAGTTTTAACATGAAATTCTATTGGGTACCGTGGTAGCGACATGTACTTGCCAAAGCATGTCACTGGCCCGGTATAAACTATTTGATACGCTATAACTCAGGATCCTGATGGGTACTGATTCTAATATTATTTCGAAATAGTACCAATTAGATACTAATTCGTGTATAAGTTTTAACATGAAATTCTATTGGGTACCGTGGTAGCGACATGTACTTGCCAAAGCATGTCACTGGCCCGGTATAAACTATTTGATACGCTATAACTCAGGATCCAGATTGGTACTAATTCTTATATTTAATACCGAATAGTACTAATTAGGTACTAATTCGTGTATAAGTTTTAACATGAAATTCTATTGGGTACCGTGGTAGCGACATGTACTTGCCAAAGCATGTCACTGGCCCGGTATAAACTATTTGATACGCTATAACTCAGGATCCTGATGGGTACTGATTCTAATATTATTTCGAAATAGTACCAATTAGATACTAATTCGTGTATAAGTTTTAACATGAAATTCTATTGGGTACCGTGGTAGCGACATGTACTTGCCAAAGCATGTCACTGGCCCGGTATAAACTATTTGATACGCTATAACTCAGGATCCTGATGGGTACTGATTCTAATATTATTTCGAAATAGTACCAATTAGATACTAATTCGTGTATAAGTTTTAACATGAAATTCTATTGGGTACCGTGGTAGCGACATGTACTTGCCAAAGCATGTCACTGGCCCGGTATAAACTATTTGATACGCAATAACTCAGGATCCTGATGGGTACTGATTCTAATATTATTTCGAAATAGTACCAATTAGATACTAATTCGTGTATAAGTTTTAACATGAAATTCTATTGGGTACCGTGGTAGCGACATGTACTTGCCAAAGCATGTCACTGGCCCGGTATAAACTATTTGATACGCTATAACTCAGGATCCAGATTGGTACTAATTCTTATATTTAATACCGAATAGTACTAATTAGGTACTAATTCGTGTATAAGTTTTAACATGAAATTCTATTGGGTACCGTGGTAGCGACATGTACTTGCCAAAGCATGTCACTGGCCCGGTATAAACTATTTGATACGCTATAACTCAGGATCCAGATTGGTACTAATTCTTATATTTAATACCGAATAGTACTAATTAGGTACTAATTCGTGTATAAGTTTTAACATGAAATTCTATTGGGTACCGTGGTAGCGACATGTACTTGCCAAAGCATGTCACTGGCCCGGTATAAACTATTTGATACGCTATAACTCAGGATCCTGATGGGTACTGATTCTAATATTATTTCGAAATAGTACCAATTAGATACTAATTCGTGTATAAGTTTTAACATGAAATTCTATTGGGTACCGTGGTAGCGACATGTACTTGCCAAAGCATGTCACTGGCCCGGTATAAACTATTTGATACGCTATAACTCAGGATCCTGATGGGTACTGATTCTAATATTATTTCGAAATAGTACCAATTAGATACTAATTCGTGTATAAGTTTTAACATGAAATTCTATTGGGTACCGTGGTAGCGACATGTACTTGCCAAAGCATGTCACTGGCCCGGTATAAACTATTTGATACGCAATAACTCAGGATCCTGATGGGTACTGATTCTAATATTATTTCGAAATAGTACCAATTAGATACTAATTCGTGTATAAGTTTTAACATGAAATTCTATTGGGTACCGTGGTAGCGACATGTACTTGCCAAAGCATGTCACTGGCCCGGTATAAACTATTTGATACGCTATAACTCAGGATCCAGATTGGTACTAATTCTTATATTTAATACCGAATAGTACTAATTAGGTACTAATTCGTGTATAAGTTTTAACATGAAATTCTATTGGGTACCGTGGTAGCGACATGTACTTGCCAAAGCATGTCACTGGCCCGGTATAAACTATTTGATACGCTATAACTCAGGATCCAGATTGGTACTAATTCTTATATTTAATACCGAATAGTACTAATTAGGTACTAATTCGTGTATAAGTTTTAACATGAAATTCTATTGGGTACCGTGGTAGCGACATGTACTTGCCAAAGCATGTCACTGGCCCGGTATAAACTATTTGATACGCTATAACTCAGGATCCTGATGGGTACTGATTCTAATATTATTTCGAAATAGTACCAATTAGATACTAATTCGTGTATAAGTTTTAACATGAAATTCTATTGGGTACCGTGGTAGCGACATGTACTTGCCAAAGCATGTCACTGGCCCGGTATAAACTATTTGATACGCTATAACTCAGGATCCTGATGGGTACTGATTCTAATATTATTTCGAAATAGTACCAATTAGATACTAATTCGTGTATAAGTTTTAACATGAAATTCTATTGGGTACCGTGGTTGCGACATGTACTTGCCAAAGCATGTCACTAGCCCGGTATAAACTATTTGATACGCTATAACTCAGGATCCTGATGGGTACTGATTCTAATATTATTTCGAAATAGTACCAATTAGATACTAATTCGTGTATAAGTTTTAACATGAAATTCTATTGGGTACCGTGGTAGCGACATGTACTTGCCAAAGCATGTCACTGGCCCGGTATAAACTATTTGATACGCTATAACTCAGGATCCAGATTGGTACTAATTCTTATATTTAATACCGAATAGTACTAATTAGGTACTAATTCGTGTATAAGTTTTAACATGAAATTCTATTGGGTACCGTGGTAGCGACATGTACTTGCCAAAGCATGTCACTGGCCCGGTATAAACTATTTGATACGCTATAACTCAGGATCCTGATGGGTACTGATTCTAATATTATTTCGAAATAGTACCAATTAGATACTAATTCGTGTATAAGTTTTAACATGAAATTCTATTGGGTACCGTGGTAGCGACATGTACTTGCCAAAGCATGTCACTGGCCCGGTATAAACTATTTGATACGCTATAACTCAGGATCCTGATGGGTACTGATTCTAATATTATTTCGAAATAGTACTAATTAGGTACTAATTCGTGTATAAGTTTTAACATGAAATTCTATTGGGTACCGTGGTAGCGACATGTACTTGCCAAAGCATGTCACTGGCCCGGTATAAACTATTTGATACGCTATAACTCAGGATCCTGATGGGTACTGATTCTAATATTATTTCGAAATAGTACCAATTAGATACTAATTCGTGTATAAGTTTTAACATGAAATTCTATTGGGTACCGTGGTAGCGACATGTACTTGCCAAAGCATGTCACTGGCCCGGTATAAACTATTTGATACGCTATAACTCAGGATCCTGATGGGTACTGATTCTAATATTATTTCGAAATAGTACCAATTAGATACTAATTCGTGTATAAGTTTTAACATGAAATTCTATTGGGTACCGAGGTAGCGACATGTACTTGCCAAAGCATGTCACTGGCCCGGTATAAACTATTTGATACGCTATAACTCAGGATCCTGATGGGTACTGATTCTAATATTATTTCGAAATAGTACCAATTAGATACTAATTCGTGTATAAGTTTTAACATGAAATTCTATTGGGTACCGTGGTAGCGACATGTACTTGCCAAAGCATGTCACTGGCCCGGTATAAACTATTTGATACGCTATAACTCAGGATCCTGATGGGTACTAATTCTTATATTTAATACCGAATAGTACTAATTAGATACTAATTCGTGTATAAGTTTTAACATGAAATTCTATTGGGTACCGTGGTAGCGACATGTACTTGCCAAAGCATGTCACTGGCCCGGTATAATCTATTTGATACGCTATAACTCAGGATCCTGATGGGTACTGATTCTAATATTATTTCGAAATAGTACCAATTAGATACTAATTCGTGTATAAGTTTTAACATGAAATTCTATTGGGTACCGAGGTAGCGACATGTACTTGCCAAAGCATGTCACTGGCCCGGTATAAACTATTTGATACGCTATAACTCAGGATCCTGATGGGTACTGATTCTAATATTATTTCGAAATAGTACCAATTAGATACTAATTCGTGTATAAGTTTTAACATGAAATTCTATTGGGTACCGTGGTAGCGACATGTACTTGCCAAAGCATGTCACTGGCCCGGTATAAACTATTTGATACGCTATAACTCAGGATCCTGATGGGTACTGATTCTAATATTATTTCCAAATAGTACTAATTAGGTACTAATTCGTGTATAAGTTTTAACATGAAATTCTATTGGGTACCGTGGTAGCGACATGTACTTGCCAAAGCATGTCACTGGCCCCGTATAAACTATTTGATACGCTATAACTCAGGATCCTGATGGGTACTGATTCTAATATTATTTCGAAATAGTACCAATTAGATACTAATTCGTGTATAAGTTTTAACATGAAATTCTATTGGGTACCGTGGTAGCGACATGTACTTGCCAAAGCATGTCACTGGCCCGGTATAAACTATTTGATACGCTATAACTCAGGATCCAGATTGGTACTAATTCTTATATTTAATACCGAATAGTACTAATTAGGTACTAATTCGTGTATAAGTTTTAACATGAAATTCTATTGGGTACCGTGGTAGCGACATGTACTTGCCAAAGCATGTCACTGGCCCGGTATAAACTATTTGATACGCTATAACTCAGGATCCTGATGGGTACTGATTCTAATATTATTTCGAAATAGTACCAATTAGATACTAATTCGTGTATAAGTTTTAACATGAAATTCTATTGGGTACCGTGGTAGCGACATGTACTTGCCAAAGCATGTCACTGGCCCGGTATAAACTATTTGATACGCTATAACTCAGGATCCAGATTGGTACTAATTCTTATATTTAATACCGAATAGTACTAATTAGGTACTAATTCGTGTATAAGTTTTAACATGAAATTCTATTGGGTACCGTGGTAGCGACATGTACTTGCCAAAGCATGTCACTGGCCCGGTATAAACTATTTGATACGCTATAACTCAGGATCCTGATGGGTACTGATTCTAATATTATTTCGAAATAGTACCAATTAGATACTAATTCGTGTATAAGTTTTAACATGAAATTCTATTGGGTACCGTGGTAGCGACATGTACTTGCCAAAGCATGTCACTGGCCCGGTATAAACTATTTGATACGCTATAACTCAGGATCCTGATGGGTACTGATTCTAATATTATTTCGAAATAGTACCAATTAGATACTAATTCGTGTATAAGTTTTAACATGAAATTCTATTGGGTACCGTGGTAGCGACATGTACTTGCCAAAGCATGTCACTGGCCCGGTATAAACTATTTGATACGCAATAACTCAGGATCCTGATGGGTACTGATTCTAATATTATTTCGAAATAGTACCAATTAGATACTAATTCGTGTATAAGTTTTAACATGAAATTCTATTGGGTACCGTGGTAGCGACATGTACTTGCCAAAGCATGTCACTGGCCCGGTATAAACTATTTGATACGCTATAACTCAGGATCCAGATTGGTACTAATTCTTATATTTAATACCGAATAGTACTAATTAGGTACTAATTCGTGTATAAGTTTTAACATGAAATTCTATTGGGTACCGTGGTAGCGACATGTACTTGCCAAAGCATGTCACTGGCCCGGTATAAACTATTTGATACGCTATAACTCAGGATCCAGATTGGTACTAATTCTTATATTTAATACCGAATAGTACTAATTAGGTACTAATTCGTGTATAAGTTTTAACATGAAATTCTATTGGGTACCGTGGTAGCGACATGTACTTGCCAAAGCATGTCACTGGCCCGGTATAAACTATTTGATACGCTATAACTCAGGATCCTGATGGGTACTGATTCTAATATTATTTCGAAATAGTACCAATTAGATACTAATTCGTGTATAAGTTTTAACATGAAATTCTATTGGGTACCGTGGTAGCGACATGTACTTGCCAAAGCATGTCACTGGCCCGGTATAAACTATTTGATACGCTATAACTCAGGATCCTGATGGGTACTGATTCTAATATTATTTCGAAATAGTACCAATTAGATACTAATTCGTGTATAAGTTTTAACATGAAATTCTATTGGGTACCGTGGTAGCGACATGTACTTGCCAAAGCATGTCACTGGCCCGGTATAAACTATTTGATACGCTATAACTCAGGATCCTGATGGGTACTGATTCTAATATTATTTCGAAATAGTACCAATTAGATACTAATTCGTGTATAAGTTTTAACATGAAATTCTATTGGGTACCGTGGTAGCGACATGTACTTGCCAAAGCATGTCACTGGCCCGGTATAAACTATTTGATACGCTATAACTCAGGATCCTGATGGGTACTGATTCTAATATTATTTCCAAATAGTACTAATTAGGTACTAATTCGTGTATAAGTTTTAACATGAAATTCTATTGGGTACCGTGGTAGCGACATGTACTTGCCAAAGCATGTCACTGGCCCGGTATAAACTATTTGATACGCTATAACTCAGGATCCTGATGGGTACTAATTCTTATATTTAATACCGAATAGTACTAATTAGATACTAATTCGTGTATAAGTTTTAACATGAAATTCTATTGGGTACCGTGGTAGCGACATGTACTTGCCAAAGCATGTCACTGGCCCGGTATAAACTATTTGATACGCTATAACTCAGGATCCTGATGGGTAATGATTCTAATATTATTTCGAAATAGTACCAATTAGGTACTAATTCGTGTATAAGTTTTAACATGAAATTCTATTGGGTACCGTGGTAGCGACAGGTACTTGCCAAAGCATGTCACTGGCCCGGTATAAACTATTTGATACGCTATAACTCAGGATCCTGATGGGTAATGATTCTAATATTATTTCGAAATAGTACCAATTAGGTACTAATTCGTGTATAAGTTTTTACATGAAATTCTATTGGGTACCGTGGTAGCGACATGTACTTGCCAAAGCATGTCACTGGCCCGGTATAAACTATTTGATACGCTATAACTCAGGATCCTGATGGGTACTGATTCTAATATTATTTCGAAATAGTACCAATTAGATACTAATTCGTGTATAAGTTTTAACATGAAATTCTATTGGGTACCGTGGTAGCGACATGTACTTGCCAAAGCATGTCACTGGCCCGGTATAAACTATTTGATACGCTATAACTCAGGATCCTGATGGGTACTGATTCTAATATTATTTCGAAATAGTACCAATTTGATACTAATTCGTGTATAAGTTTTAACATGAAATTCTATTGGGTACCGTGGTAGCGACATGTACTTGCCAAAGCATGTCACTGGCCCGGTATAAACTATTTGATACGCTATAACTCAGGATCCTGATGGGTACTAATTCTTATATTTAATACCGAATAGTACTAATTAGATACTAATTCGTGTATAAGTTTTAACATGAAATTCTATTGGGTACCGTGGTAGCGACATGTACTTGCCAAAGCATGTCACTGGCCCGGTATAAACTATTTGATACGCTATAACTCAGGATCCAGATTGGTACTAATTCTTATATTTAATACCGAATAGTACTAATTAGGTACTAATTCGTGTATAAGTTTTAACATGAAATTCTATTGGGTACCGTGGTAGCGACATGTACTTGCCAAAGCATGTCACTGGCCCGGTATAAACTATTTGATACGCTATAACTCAGGATCCAGATTGGTACTAATTCTTATATTTAATACCGAATAGTACTAATTAGGTACTAATTCGTGTATAAGTTTTAACATGAAATTCTATTGGGTACCGTGGTAGCGACATGTACTTGCCAAAGCATGTCACTGGCCCGGTATAAACTATTTGATACGCTATAACTCAGGATCCAGATTGGTACTAATTCTTATATTTAATACCGAATAGTACTAATTAGGTACTAATTCGTGTATAAGTATTAACATGAAATTCTATTGGGTACCGTGGTAGCGACATGTACTTGCCAAAGCATGTCACTGGCCCAGTATAAACTATTTGATACGCTATAACTCAGGATCCTGATGGGTACTGATTCTAATATTATTTCGAAATTGTACCAATTAGATACTAATTCGTGTATAAGTTTTAACATGAAATTCTATTGGGTACCGTGGTAGCGACATGTACTTGCCAAAGCATGTCACTGGCCCGGTATAAACTATTTGATACGCTATAACTCAGGATCCTGATGGGTACTGATTCTAATATTATTTCCAAATAGTACTAATTAGGTACTAATTCGTGTATAAGTTTTAACATGAAATTCTATTGGGTACCGTGGTAGCGACATGTACTTGCCAAAGCATGTCACTGGCCCGGTATAAACTATTTGATACGCTATAACTCAGGATCCTGATGGGTACTGATTCTAATATTATTTCGAAATAGTACCAATTAGATACTAATTCGTGTATAAGTTTTAACATGAAATTCTATTGGGTACCGTGGTAGCGACATGTACTTGCCAAAGCATGTCACTGGCCCGGTATAAACTATTTGATACGCTATAACTCAGGATCCTGATGGGTACTGATTCTAATATTATTTCGAAATAGTACCAATTAGATACTAATTCGTGTATAAGTTTTAACATGAAATTCTATTGGGTACCGTGGTAGCGACATGTACTTGCCAAAGCATGTCACTGGCCCGGTATAAACTATTTGATACGCTATAACTCAGGATCCTGATGGGTACTGATTCTAATATTATTTCGAAATAGTACCAATTAGATACTAATTCGTGTATAAGTTTTAACATGAAATTCTATTGGGTACCGTGGTAGCGACATGTACTTGCCAAAGCATGTCACTGGCCCGGTATAAACTATTTGATACGCTATAACTCAGGATCCAGATTGGTACTAATTCTTATATTTAATACCGAATAGTACTAATTAGGTACTAATTCGTGTATAAGTATTAACATGAAATTCTATTGGGTACCGTGGTAGCGACATGTACTTGCCAAAGCATGTCACTGGCCCAGTATAAACTATTTGATACGCTATAACTCAGGATCCTGATGGGTACTGATTCTAATATTATTTCGAAATAGTACCAATTAGATACTAATTCGTGTATAAGTTTTAACATGAAATTCTATTGGGTACCGTGGTAGCGACATGTACTTGCCAAAGCATGTCACTGGCCCGGTATAAACTATTTGATACGCTATAACTCAGGATCCTGATGGGTACTGATTCTAATATTATTTCCAAATAGTACTAATTAGGTACTAATTCGTGTATAAGTTTTAACATGAAATTCTATTGGGTACCGTGGTAGCGACATGTACTTGCCAAAGCATGTCACTGGCCCGGTATAAACTATTTGATACGCTATAACTCAGGATCCAGATTGGTACTAATTCTTATATTTAATACCGAATAGTACTAATTAGGTACTAATTCGTGTATAAGTTTTAACATGAAATTCTATTGGGTACCGTGGTAGCGACATGTACTTGCCAAAGCATGTCACTGGCCCGGTATAAACTATTTGATACGCTATAACTCAGGATCCTGATGGGTACTGATTCTAATATTATTTCGAAATAGTACCAATTAGATACTAATTCGTGTATAAGTTTTAACATGAAATTCTATTGGGTACCGTGGTAGCGACATGTACTTGCCAAAGCATGTCACTGGCCCGGTATAAACTATTTGATACGCTATAACTCAGGATCCTGATGGGTACTGATTCTAATATTATTTCGAAATAGTACCAATTAGATACTAATTCGTGTATAAGTTTTAACATGAAATTCTATTGGGTACCGTGGTAGCGACATGTACTTGCCAAAGCATGTCACTGGCCCGGTATAAACTATTTGATACGCTATAACTCAGGATCCTGATGGGTACTGATTCTAATATTATTTCGAAATAGTACCAATTAGATACTAATTCGTGTATAAGTTTTAACATGAAATTCTATTGGGTACCGTGGTAGCGACATGTACTTGCCAAAGCATGTCACTGGCCCGGTATAAACTATTTGATACGCTATAACTCAGGATCCTGATGGGTACTGATTCTAATATTATTTCCAAATAGTACTAATTAGGTACTAATTCGTGTATAAGTTTTAACATGAAATTCTATTGGGTACCGTGGTAGCGACATGTACTTGCCAAAGCATGTCACTGGCCCGGTATAAACTATTTGATACGCTATAACTCAGGATCCTGATGGGTACTAATTCTTATATTTAATACCGAATAGTACTAATTAGATACTAATTCGTGTATAAGTTTTAACATGAAATTCTATTGGGTACCGTGGTAGCGACATGTACTTGCCAAAGCATGTCACTGGCCCGGTATAAACTATTTGATACGCTATAACTCAGGATCCTGATGGGTAATGATTCTAATATTATTTCGAAATAGTACCAATTAGGTACTAATTCGTGTATAAGTTTTAACATGAAATTCTATTGGGTACCGTGGTAGCGACAGGTACTTGCCAAAGCATGTCACTGGCCCGGTATAAACTATTTGATACGCTATAACTCAGGATCCTGATGGGTAATGATTCTAATATTATTTCGAAATAGTACCAATTAGGTACTAATTCGTGTATAAGTTTTTACATGAAATTCTATTGGGTACCGTGGTAGCGACATGTACTTGCCAAAGCATGTCACTGGCCCGGTATAAACTATTTGATACGCTATAACTCAGGATCCTGATGGGTACTGATTCTAATATTATTTCGAAATAGTACCAATTAGATACTAATTCGTGTATAAGTTTTAACATGAAATTCTATTGGGTACCGTGGTAGCGACATGTACTTGCCAAAGCATGTCACTGGCCCGGTATAAACTATTTGATACGCTATAACTCAGGATCCTGATGGGTACTGATTCTAATATTATTTCGAAATAGTACCAATTTGATACTAATTCGTGTATAAGTTTTAACATGAAATTCTATTGGGTACCGTGGTAGCGACATGTACTTGTCAAAGCATGTCACTGGCCCGGTATAAACTATTTGATACGCTATAACTCAGGATCCTGATGGGTACTAATTCTTATATTTAATACCGAATAGTACTAATTAGATACTAATTCGTGTATAAGTTTTAACATGAAATTCTATTGGGTACCGTGGTAGCGACATGTACTTGCCAAAGCATGTCACTGGCCCGGTATAAACTATTTGATACGCTATAACTCAGGATCCAGATTGGTACTAATTCTTATATTTAATACCGAATAGTACTAATTAGGTACTAATTCGTGTATAAGTTTTAACATGAAATTCTATTGGGTACCGTGGTAGCGACATGTACTTGCCAAAGCATGTCACTGGCCCGGTATAAACTATTTGATACGCTATAACTCAGGATCCAGATTGGTACTAATTCTTATATTTAATACCGAATAGTACTAATTAGGTACTAATTCGTGTATAAGTTTTAACATGAAATTCTATTGGGTACCGTGGTAGCGACATGTACTTGCCAAAGCATGTCACTGGCCCGGTATAAACTATTTGATACGCTATAACTCAGGATCCAGATTGGTACTAATTCTTATATTTAATACCGAATAGTACTAATTAGGTACTAATTCGTGTATAAGTATTAACATGAAATTCTATTGGGTACCGTGGTAGCGACATGTACTTGCCAAAGCATGTCACTGGCCCAGTATAAACTATTTGATACGCTATAACTCAGGATCCTGATGGGTACTGATTCTAATATTATTTCGAAATAGTACCAATTAGATACTAATTCGTGTATAAGTTTTAACATGAAATTCTATTGGGTACCGTGGTAGCGACATGTACTTGCCAAAGCATGTCACTGGCCCGGTATAAACTATTTGATACGCTATAACTCAGGATCCTGATGGGTACTGATTCTAATATTATTTCCAAATAGTACTAATTAGGTACTAATTCGTGTATAAGTTTTAACATGAAATTCTATTGGGTACCGTGGTAGCGACATGTACTTGCCAAAGCATGTCACTGGCCCGGTATAAACTATTTGATACGCTATAACTCAGGATCCTGATGGGTACTGATTCTAATATTATTTCGAAATGGTACCAATTAGATACTAATTCGTGTATAAGTTTTAACATGAAATTCTATTGGGTACCGTGGTAGCGACATGTACTTGCCAAAGCATGTCACTGGCCCGGTATAAACTATTTGATACGCTATAACTCAGGATCCTGATGGGTACTGATTCTAATATTATTTCGAAATAGTACCAATTAGATACTAATTCGTGTATAAGTTTTAACATGAAATTCTATTGGGTACCGTGGTAGCGACATGTACTTGCCAAAGCATGTCACTGGCCCGGTATAAACTATTTGATACGCTATAACTCAGGATCCTGATGGGTACTGATTCTAATATTATTTCGAAATAGTACCAATTAGATACTAATTCGTGTATAAGTTTTAACATGAAATTCTATTGGGTACCGTGGTAGCGACATGTACTTGCCAAAGCATGTCACTGGCCCGGTATAAACTATTTGATACGCTATAACTCAGGATCCAGATTGGTACTAATTCTTATATTTAATACCGAATAGTACTAATTAGGTACTAATTCGTGTATAAGTATTAACATGAAATTCTATTGGGTACCGTGGTAGCGACATGTACTTGCCAAAGCATGTCACTGGCCCAGTATAAACTATTTGATACGCTATAACTCAGGATCCTGATGGGTACTGATTCTAATATTATTTCGAAATAGTACCAATTAGATACTAATTCGTGTATAAGTTTTAACATGAAATTCTATTGGGTACCGTGGTAGCGACATGTACTTGCCAAAGCATGTCACTGGCCCGGTATAAACTATTTGATACGCTATAACTCAGGATCCTGATGGGTACTGATTCTAATATTATTTCCAAATAGTACTAATTAGGTACTAATTCGTGTATAAGTTTTAACATGAAATTCTATTGGGTACCGTGGTAGCGACATGTACTTGCCAAAGCATGTCACTGGCCCGGTATAAACTATTTGATACGCTATAACTCAGGATCCTGATGGGTACTGATTCTAATATTATTTCGAAATAGTACCAATTAGATACTAATTCGTGTATAAGTTTTAACATGAAATTCTATTGGGTACCGTGGTAGCGACATGTACTTGCCAAAGCATGTCACTGGCCCGGTATAAACTATTTGATACGCTATAACTCAGGATCCAGATTGGTACTAATTCTTATATTTAATACCGAATAGTACTAATTAGGTACTAATTCGTGTATAAGTTTTAACATGAAATTCTATTGGGTACCGTGGTAGCGACATGTACTTGCCAAAGCATGTCACTGGCCCGGTATAAACTATTTGATACGCAATAACTCAGGATCCTGATGGGTACTGATTCTAATATTATTTCGAAATAGTACCAATTAGATACTAATTCGTGTATAAGTTTTAACATGAAATTCTATTGGGTACCGTGGTAGCGACATGTACTTGCCAAAGCATGTCACTGGCCCGGTATAAACTATTTGATACGCTATAACTCAGGATCCAGATTGGTACTAATTCTTATATTTAATACCGAATAGTACTAATTAGGTACTAATTCGTGTATAAGTTTTAACATGAAATTCTATTGGGTACCGTGGTAGCGACATGTACTTGCCAAAGCATGTCACTGGCCCGGTATAAACTATTTGATACGCTATAACTCAGGATCCAGATTGGTACTAATTCTTATATTTAATACCGAATAGTACTAATTAGGTACTAATTCGTGTATAAGTTTTAACATGAAATTCTATTGGGTACCGTGGTAGCGACATGTACTTGCCAAAGCATGTCACTGGCCCGGTATAAACTATTTGATACGCTATAACTCAGGATCCTGATGGGTACTGATTCTAATATTATTTCGAAATAGTACCAATTAGATACTAATTCGTGTATAAGTTTTAACATGAAATTCTATTGGGTACCGTGGTAGCGACATGTACTTGCCAAAGCATGTCACTGGCCCGGTATAAACTATTTGATACGCTATAACTCAGGATCCTGATGGGTACTGATTCTAATATTATTTCGAAATAGTACCAATTAGATACTAATTCGTGTATAAGTTTTAACATGAAATTCTATTGGGTACCGTGGTAGCGACATGTACTTGCCAAAGCATGTCACTGGCCCGGTATAAACTATTTGATACGCTATAACTCAGGATCCTGATGGGTACTGATTCTAATATTATTTCGAAATAGTACCAATTAGATACTAATTCGTGTATAAGTTTTAACATGAAATTCTATTGGGTACCGTGGTAGCGACATGTACTTGCCAAAGCATGTCACTGGCCCGGTATAAACTATTTGATACGCTATAACTCAGGATCCTGATGGGTACTGATTCTAATATTATTTCCAAATAGTACTAATTAGGTACTAATTCGTGTATAAGTTTTAACATGAAATTCTATTGGGTACCGTGGTAGCGACATGTACTTGCCAAAGCATGTCACTGGCCCGGTATAAACTATTTGATACGCTATAACTCAGGATCCTGATGGGTACTAATTCTTATATTTAATACCGAATAGTACTAATTAGATACTAATTCGTGTATAAGTTTTAACATGAAATTCTATTGGGTACCGTGGTAGCGACATGTACTTGCCAAAGCATGTCACTGGCCCGGTATAAACTATTTGATACGCTATAACTCAGGATCCTGATGGGTAATGATTCTAATATTATTTCGAAATAGTACCAATTAGGTACTAATTCGTGTATAAGTTTTAACATGAAATTCTATTGGGTACCGTGGTAGCGACAGGTACTTGCCAAAGCATGTCACTGGCCCGGTATAAACTATTTGATACGCTATAACTCAGGATCCTGATGGGTAATGATTCTAATATTATTTCGAAATAGTACCAATTAGGTACTAATTCGTGTATAAGTTTTTACATGAAATTCTATTGGGTACCGTGGTAGCGACATGTACTTGCCAAAGCATGTCACTGGCCCGGTATAAACTATTTGATACGCTATAACTCAGGATCCTGATGGGTACTGATTCTAATATTATTTCGAAATAGTACCAATTAGATACTAATTCGTGTATAAGTTTTAACATGAAATTCTATTGGGTACCGTGGTAGCGACATGTACTTGCCAAAGCATGTCACTGGCCCGGTATAAACTATTTGATACGCTATAACTCAGGATCCTGATGGGTACTGATTCTAATATTATTTCGAAATAGTACCAATTAGATACTAATTCGTGTATAAGTTTTAACATGAAATTCTATTGGGTACCGTGGTAGCGACATGTACTTGCCAAAGCATGTCACTGGCCCGGTATAAACTATTTGATACGCTATAACTCAGGATCCTGATGGGTACTAATTCTTTTATTTAATACCGAATAGTACTAATTAGATACTAATTCGTGTATAAGTTTTAACATGAAATTCTATTGGGTACCGTGGTAGCGACATGTACTTGCCAAAGCATGTCACTGGCCCGGTATAAACTATTTGATACGCTATAACTCAGGATCCTGATGGGTACTGATTCTAATATTATTTCCAAATAGTACTAATTAGGTACTAATTCGTGTATAAGTTTTAACATGAAATTCTATTGGGTACCGTGGTAGCGACATGTACTTGCCAAAGCATGTCACTGGCCCGGTATAAACTATTTGATACGCTATAACTCAGGATCCTGATGGGTACTGATTCTAATATTATTTCGAAATAGTACCAATTAGATACTAATTCGTGTATAAGTTTTAACATGAAATTCTATTGGGTACCGTGGTTGCGACATGTACTTGCCAAAGCATGTCACTGGCCCGGTATAAACTATTTGATACGCTATAACTCAGGATCCTGATGGGTACTGATTCTAATATTATTTCGAAATAGTACCAATTAGATACTAATTCGTGTATAAGTTTTAACATGAAATTCTATTGGGTACCGTGGTAGCGACATGTACTTGCCAAAGCATGTCACTGGCCCGGTATAAACTATTTGATACGCTATAACTCAGGATCCTGATGGGTACTGATTCTAATATTATTTCGAAATAGTACCAATTAGATACTAATTCGTGTATAAGTTTTAACATGAAATTCTATTGGGTACCGTGGTTGCGACATGTACTTGCCAAAGCATGTCACTGGCCCGGTATAAACTATTTGATACGCTATAACTCAGGATCCTGATGGGTACTGATTCTAATATTATTTCGAAATAGTACCAATTAGATACTAATTCGTGTATAAGTTTTAACATGAAATTCTATTGGGTACCGTGGTAGCGACATGTACTTGCCAAAGCATGTCACTGGCCCGGTATAAACTATTTGATACGCTATAACTCAGGATCCTGATGGGTACTGATTCTAATATTATTTCGAAATAGTACCAATTTGATACTAATTCGTGTATAAGTTTTAACATGAAATTCTATTGGGTACCGTGGTAGCGACATGTACTTGCCAAAGCATGTCACTGGCCCGGTATAAACTATTTGATACGCTATAACTCAGGATCCTGATGGGTACTAATTCTTATATTTAATACCGAATAGTACTAATTAGATACTAATTCGTGTATAAGTTTTAACATGAAATTCTATTGGGTACCGTGGTAGCGACATGTACTTGCCAAAGCATGTCACTGGCCCGGTATAAACTATTTGATACGCTATAACTCAGGATCCAGATTGGTACTAATTCTTATATTTAATACCGAATAGTACTAATTAGGTACTAATTCGTGTATAAGTTTTAACATGAAATTCTATTGGGTACCGTGGTAGCGACATGTACTTGCCAAAGCATGTCACTGGCCCGGTATAAACTATTTGATACGCTATAACTCAGGATCCAGATTGGTACTAATTCTTATATTTAATACCGAATAGTACTAATTAGGTACTAATTCGTGTATAAGTATTAACATGAAATTCTATTGGGTACCGTGGTAGCGACATGTACTTGCCAAAGCATGTCACTGGCCCAGTATAAACTATTTGATACGCTATAACTCAGGATCCTGATGGGTACTGATTCTAATATTATTTCGAAATAGTACCAATTAGATACTAATTCGTGTATAAGTTTTAACATGAAATTCTATTGGGTACCGTGGTAGCGACATGTACTTGCCAAAGCATGTCACTGGCCCGGTATAAACTATTTGATACGCTATAACTCAGGATCCTGATGGGTACTGATTCTAATATTATTTCCAAATAGTACTAATTAGGTACTAATTCGTGTATAAGTTTTAACATGAAATTCTATTGGGTACCGTGGTAGCGACATGTACTTGCCAAAGCATGTCACTGGCCCGGTATAAACTATTTGATACGCTATAACTCAGGATCCTGATGGGTACTGATTCTAATATTATTTCGAAATGGTACCAATTAGATACTAATTCGTGTATAAGTTTTAACATGAAATTCTATTGGGTACCGTGGTAGCGACATGTACTTGCCAAAGCATGTCACTGGCCCGGTATAAACTATTTGATACGCTATAACTCAGGATCCTGATGGGTACTGATTCTAATATTATTTCGAAATAGTACCAATTAGATACTAATTCGTGTATAAGTTTTAACATGAAATTCTATTGGGTACCGTGGTAGCGACATGTACTTGCCAAAGCATGTCACTGGCCCGGTATAAACTATTTGATACGCTATAACTCAGGATCCTGATGGGTACTGATTCTAATATTATTTCGAAATAGTACCAATTAGATACTAATTCGTGTATAAGTTTTAACATGAAATTCTATTGGGTACCGTGGTAGCGACATGTACTTGCCAAAGCATGTCACTGGCCCGGTATAAACTATTTGATACGCTATAACTCAGGATCCAGATTGGTACTAATTCTTATATTTAATACCGAATAGTACTAATTAGGTACTAATTCGTGAATAAGTATTAACATGAAATTCTATTGGGTACCGTGGTAGCGACATGTACTTGCCAAAGCATGTCACTGGCCCAGTATAAACTATTTGATACGCTATAACTCAGGATCCTGATGGGTACTGATTCTAATATTATTTCGAAATAGTACCAATTAGATACTAATTCGTGTATAAGTTTTAACATGAAATTCTATTGGGTACCGTGGTAGCGACATGTACTTGCCAAAGCATGTCACTGGCCCGGTATAAACTATTTGATACGCTATAACTCAGGATCCTGATGGGTACTGATTCTAATATTATTTCCAAATAGTACTAATTAGGTACTAATTCGTGTATAAGTTTTAACATGAAATTCTATTGGGTACCGTGGTAGCGACATGTACTTGCCAAAGCATGTCACTGGCCCGGTATAAACTATTTGATACGCTATAACTCAGGATCCTGATGGGTACTGATTCTAATATTATTTCGAAATAGTACCAATTAGATACTAATTCGTGTATAAGTTTTAACATGAAATTCTATTGGGTACCGTGGTAGCGACATGTACTTGCCAAAGCATGTCACTGGCCCGGTATAAACTATTTGATACGCTATAACTCAGGATCCAGATTGGTACTAATTCTTATATTTAATACCGAATAGTACTAATTAGGTACTAATTCGTGTATAAGTTTTAACATGAAATTCTATTGGGTACCGTGGTAGCGACATGTACTTGCCAAAGCATGTCACTGGCCCGGTATAAACTATTTGATACGCAATAACTCAGGATCCTGATGGGTACTGATTCTAATATTATTTCGAAATAGTACCAATTAGATACTAATTCGTGTATAAGTTTTAACATGAAATTCTATTGGGTACCGTGGTAGCGACATGTACTTGCCAAAGCATGTCACTGGCCCGGTATAAACTATTTGATACGCTATAACTCAGGATCCAGATTGGTACTAATTCTTATATTTAATACCGAATAGTACTAATTAGGTACTAATTCGTGTATAAGTTTTAACATGAAATTCTATTGGGTACCGTGGTAGCGACATGTACTTGCCAAAGCATGTCACTGGCCCGGTATAAACTATTTGATACGCTATAACTCAGGATCCAGATTGGTACTAATTCTTATATTTAATACCGAATAGTACTAATTAGGTACTAATTCGTGTATAAGTTTTAACATGAAATTCTATTGGGTACCGTGGTAGCGACATGTACTTGCCAAAGCATGTCACTGGCCCGGTATAAACTATTTGATACGCTATAACTCAGGATCCTGATGGGTACTGATTCTAATATTATTTCGAAATAGTACCAATTAGATACTAATTCGTGTATAAGTTTTAACATGAAATTCTATTGGGTACCGTGGTAGCGACATGTACTTGCCAAAGCATGTCACTGGCCCGGTATAAACTATTTGATACGCTATAACTCAGGATCCTGATGGGTACTGATTCTAATATTATTTCGAAATAGTACCAATTAGATACTAATTCGTGTATAAGTTTTAACATGAAATTCTATTGGGTACCGTGGTAGCGACATGTACTTGCCAAAGCATGTCACTGGCCCGGTATAAACTATTTGATACGCTATAACTCAGGATCCTGATGGGTACTGATTCTAATATTATTTCGAAATAGTACCAATTAGATACTAATTCGTGTATAAGTTTTAACATGAAATTCTATTGGGTACCGTGGTAGCGACATGTACTTGCCAAAGCATGTCACTGGCCCGGTATAAACTATTTGATACGCTATAACTCAGGATCCTGATGGGTACTGATTCTAATATTATTTCCAAATAGTACTAATTAGGTACTAATTCGTGTATAAGTTTTAACATGAAATTCTATTGGGTACCGTGGTAGCGACATGTACTTGCCAAAGCATGTCACTGGCCCGGTATAAACTATTTGATACGCTATAACTCAGGATCCTGATGGGTACTAATTCTTATATTTAATACCGAATAGTACTAATTAGATACTAATTCGTGTATAAGTTTTAACATGAAATTCTATTGGGTACCGTGGTAGCGACATGTACTTGCCAAAGCATGTCACTGGCCCGGTATAAACTATTTGATACGCTATAACTCAGGATCCTGATGGGTAATGATTCTAATATTATTTCGAAATAGTACCAATTAGGTACTAATTCGTGTATAAGTTTTAACATGAAATTCTATTGGGTACCGTGGTAGCGACAGGTACTTGCCAAAGCATGTCACTGGCCCGGTATAAACTATTTGATACGCTATAACTCAGGATCCTGATGGGTAATGATTCTAATATTATTTCGAAATAGTACCAATTAGGTACTAATTCGTGTATAAGTTTTTACATGAAATTCTATTGGGTACCGTGGTAGCGACATGTACTTGCCAAAGCATGTCACTGGCCCGGTATAAACTATTTGATACGCTATAACTCAGGATCCTGATGGGTACTGATTCTAATATTATTTCGAAATAGTACCAATTAGATACTAATTCGTGTATAAGTTTTAACATGAAATTCTATTGGGTACCGTGGTAGCGACATGTACTTGCCAAAGCATGTCACTGGCCCGGTATAAACTATTTGATACGCTATAACTCAGGATCCTGATGGGTACTGATTCTAATATTATTTCGAAATAGTACCAATTAGATACTAATTCGTGTATAAGTTTTAACATGAAATTCTATTGGGTACCGTGGTAGCGACATGTACTTGCCAAAGCATGTCACTGGCCCGGTATAAACTATTTGATACGCTATAACTCAGGATCCTGATGGGTACTAATTCTTTTATTTAATACCGAATAGTACTAATTAGATACTAATTCGTGTATAAGTTTTAACATGAAATTCTATTGGGTACCGTGGTAGCGACATGTACTTGCCAAAGCATGTCACTGGCCCGGTATAAACTATTTGATACGCTATAACTCAGGATCCTGATGGGTACTGATTCTAATATTATTTCCAAATAGTACTAATTAGGTACTAATTCGTGTATAAGTTTTAACATGAAATTCTATTGGGTACCGTGGTAGCGACATGTACTTGCCAAAGCATGTCACTGGCCCGGTATAAACTATTTGATACGCTATAACTCAGGATCCTGATGGGTACTGATTCTAATATTATTTCGAAATAGTACCAATTAGATACTAATTCGTGTATAAGTTTTAACATGAAATTCTATTGGGTACCGTGGTTGCGACATGTACTTGCCAAAGCATGTCACTGGCCCGGTATAAACTATTTGATACGCTATAACTCAGGATCCTGATGGGTACTGATTCTAATATTATTTCGAAATAGTACCAATTAGATACTAATTCGTGTATAAGTTTTAACATGAAATTCTATTGGGTACCGTGGTAGCGACATGTACTTGCCAAAGCATGTCACTGGCCCGGTATAAACTATTTGATACGCTATAACTCAGGATCCTGATGGGTACTGATTCTAATATTATTTCGAAATAGTACCAATTAGATACTAATTCGTGTATAAGTTTTAACATGAAATTCTATTGGGTACCGTGGTTGCGACATGTACTTGCCAAAGCATGTCACTGGCCCGGTATAAACTATTTGATACGCTATAACTCAGGATCCTGATGGGTACTGATTCTAATATTATTTCGAAATAGTACCAATTAGATACTAATTCGTGTATAAGTTTTAACATGAAATTCTATTGGGTACCGTGGTAGCGACATGTACTTGCCAAAGCATGTCACTGGCCCGGTATAAACTATTTGATACGCTATAACTCAGGATCCTGATGGGTACTGATTCTAATATTATTTCGAAATAGTACTAATTAGGTACTAATTCGTGTATAAGTTTTAACATGAAATTCTATTGGGTACCGTGGTAGCGACATGTACTTGCCAAAGCATGTCACTGGCCCGGTATAAACTATTTGATACGCTATAACTCAGGATCCTGATGGGTACTGATTCTAATATTATTTCCAAATAGTACTAATTAGGTACTAATTCGTGTATAAGTTTTAACATGAAATTCTATTGGGTACCGTGGTAGCGACATGTACTTGCCAAAGCATGTCACTGGCCCGGTATAAACTATTTGATACGCTATAACTCAGGATCCTGATGGGTACTGATTCTAATATTATTTCGAAATAGTACCAATTAGATACTAATTCGTGTATAAGTTTTAACATGAAATTCTATTGGGTACCGTGGTTGCGACATGTACTTGCCAAAGCATGTCACTGGCCCGGTATAAACTATTTGATACGCTATAACTCAGGATCCTGATGGGTACTGATTCTAATATTATTTCGAAATAGTACCAATTAGATACTAATTCGTGTATAAGTTTTAACATGAAATTCTATTGGGTACCGTGGTAGCGACATGTACTTGCCAAAGCATGTCACTAGCCCGGTATAAACTATTTGATACGCTATAACTCAGGATCCTGATGGGTACTGATTCTAATATTATTTCCAAATAGTACTAATTAGGTACTAATTCGTGTATAAGTTTTAACATGAAATTCTATTGGGTACCGTGGTAGTGACATGTACTTGCCAAAGCATGTCACTGGCCCGGTATAAACTATTTGATACGCTATAACTCAGGATCCTGATGGGTACTGATTCTAATATTATTTCCAAATAGTACCAATTAGATACTAATTCGTGTATAAGTTTTAACATGAAATTCTATTGGGTACCGTGGTAGCGACATGTACTTGCCAAAGCATGTCACTGGCCCGGTATAAACTATTTGATACGCTATAACTCAGGATCCAGATTGGTACTAATTCTTATATTTAATACCGAATAGTACTAATTAGGTACTAATTCGTGTATAAGTTTTAACATGAAATTCTATTGGGTACCGTGGTAGCGACATGTACTTGCCAAAGCATGTCACTGGCCCGGTATAAACTATTTGATACGCTATAACTCAGGATCCTGATGGGTACTGATTCTAATATTATTTCGAAATAGTACCAATTAGATACTAATTCGTGTATAAGTTTTAACATGAAATTCTATTGGGTACCGTGGTAGCGACATGTACATGCCAAAGCATGTCACTGGCCCGGTATAAACTATTTGATACGCTATAACTCAGGATCCTGATGGGTACTGATTCTAATATTATTTCCAAATAGTACTAATTAGGTACTAATTCGTGTATAAGTTTTAACATGAAATTCTATTGGGTACCGTGGTAGCGACATGTACTTGCCAAAGCATGTCACTGGCCCGGTATAAACTATTTGATACGCTATAACTCAGGATCCTGATGGGTACTGATTCTAATATTATTTCGAAATAGTACCAATTAGATACTAATTCGTGTATAAGTTTTAACATGAAATTCTATTGGGTACCGTGGTAGCGACATGTACTTGCCAAAGCATGTCACTGGCCCGGTATAAACTATTTGATACGCTATAACTCAGGATCCTGATGGGTACTGATTCTAATATTATTTCGAAATAGTACCAATTAGATACTAATTCGTGTATAAGTTTTAACATGAAATTCTATTGGGTACCGTGGTAGCGACATGTACTTGCCAAAGCATGTCACTGGCCCGGTATAAACTATTTGATACGCTATAACTCAGGATCCTGATGGGTACTGATTCTAATATTATTTCGAAATAGTACCAATTAGATACTAATTCGTGTATAAGTTTTAACATGAAATTCTATTGGGTACCGTGGTAGCGACATGTACTTGCCAAAGCATGTCACTGGCCCGGTATAAACTATTTGATACGCTATAACTCAGGATCCTGATGGGTACTAATTCTTATATTTAATACCGAATAGTACTAATTAGATACTAATTCGTGTATAAGTTTTAACATGAAATTCTATTGGGTACCGTGGTAGCGACATGTACTTGCCAAAGCATGTCACTGGCCCGGTATAATCTATTTGATACGCTATAACTCAGGATCCTGATGGGTACTGATTCTAATATTATTTCGAAATAGTACCAATTAGATACTAATTCGTGTATAAGTTTTAACATGAAATTCTATTGGGTACCGTGGTAGCGACATGTACTTGCCAAAGCATGTCACTGGCCCGGTATAAACTATTTGATACGCTATAACTCAGGATCCTGATGGGTACTAATTCTTATATTTAATACCGAATAGTACTAATTAGATACTAATTCGTGTATAAGTTTTAACATGAAATTCTATTGGGTACCGTGGTAGCGACATGTACTTGCCAAAGCATGTCACTGGCCCGGTATAAACTATTTGATACGCTATAACTCAGGATCCAGATTGGTACTAATTCTTATATTTAATACCGAATAGTACTAATTAGGTACTAATTCGTGTATAAGTTTTAACATGAAATTCTATTGGGTACCGTGGTAGCGACATGTACTTGCCAAAGCATGTCACTGGCCCGGTATAAACTATTTGATACGCTATAACTCAGGATCCTGATGGGTACTGATTCTAATATTATTTCGAAATAGTACCAATTAGATACTAATTCGTGTATAAGTTTTAACATGAAATTCTATTGGGTACCGTGGTAGCGACATGTACTTGCCAAAGCATGTCACTGGCCCGGTATAAACTATTTGATACGCTATAACTCAGGATCCTGATGGGTACTGATTCTAATATTATTTCGAAATAGTACCAATTAGATACTAATTCGTGTATAAGTTTTAACATGAAATTCTATTGGGTACCGTGGTAGCGACATGTACTTGCCAAAGCATGTCACTGGACCGGTATAAACTATTTGATACGCTATAACTCAGGATCCTGATGGGTACTGATTCTAATATTATTTCGAAATAGTACCAATTAGATACTAATTCGTGTATAAGTTTTAACATGAAATTCTATTGGGTACCGTGGTTGCGACATGTACTTGCCAAAGCATGTCACTGGCCCGGTATAAACTATTTGATACGCTATAACTCAGGATCCTGATGGGTACTGATTCTAATATTATTTCGAAATAGTACCAATTAGATACTAATTCGTGTATAAGTTTTAACATGAAATTCTATTGGGTACCGTGGTAGCGACATGTACTTGCCAAAGCATGTCACTGGCCCGGTATAAACTATTTGATACGCTATAACTCAGGATCCTGATGGGTACTGATTCTAATATTATTTCCAAATAGTACTAATTAGGTACTAATTCGTGTATAAGTTTTAACATGAAATTCTATTGGGTACCGTGGTAGCGACATGTACTTGCCAAAGCATGTCACTGGCCCGGTATAAACTATTTGATACGCTATAACTCAGGATCCTGATGGGTACTGATTCTAATATTATTTCCAAATAGTACTAATTAGGTACTAATTCGTGTATAAGTTTTAACATGAAATTCTATTGGGTACCGTGGTAGCGACATGTACTTGCCAAAGCATGTCACTGGCCCGGTATAAACTATTTGATACGCTATAACTCAGGATCCTGATGGGTACTGATTCTAATATTATTTCGAAATAGTACCAATTAGATACTAATTCGTGTATAAGTTTTAACATGAAATTCTATTGGGTACCATGGTTGCGACATGTACTTGCCAAAGCATGTCACTGGCCCGGTATAAACTATTTGATACGCTATAACTCAGGATCCTGATGGGTACTGATTCTAATATTATTTCGAAATAGTACCAATTAGATACTAATTCGTGTATAAGTTTTAACATGAAATTCTATTGGGTACCGTGGTAGCGACATGTACTTGCCAAAGCATGTCACTGGCCCGGTATAAACTATTTGATACGCTATAACTCAGGATCCTGATGGGTACTGATTCTAATATTATTTCGAAATAGTACCAATTAGATACTAATTCGTGTATAAGTTTTAACATGAAATTCTATTGGGTACCGTGGTTGCGACATGTACTTGCCAAAGCATGTCACTGGCCCGGTATAAACTATTTGATACGCTATAACTCAGGATCCTGATGGGTACTGATTCTAATATTATTTCGAAATAGTACCAATTAGATACTAATTCGTGTATAAGTTTTAACATGAAATTCTATTGGGTACCGTGGTAGCGACATGTACTTGCCAAAGCATGTCACTGGCCCGGTATAAACTATTTGATACGCTATAACTCAGGATCCTGATGGGTACTGATTCTAATATTATTTCCAAATAGTACTAATTAGGTACTAATTCGTGTATAAGTTTTAACATGAAATTCTATTGGGTACCGTGGTAGCGACATGTACTTGCCAAAGCATGTCACTGGCCCGGTATAAACTATTTGATACGCTATAACTCAGGATCCTGATGGGTACTGATTCTAATATTATTTCCAAATAGTACTAATTAGGTACTAATTCGTGTATAAGTTTTAACATGAAATTCTATTGGGTACCGTGGTAGCGACATGTACTTGCCAAAGCATGTCACTGGCCCGGTATAAACTATTTGATACGCTATAACTCAGGATCCTGATGGGTACTGATTCTAATATTATTTCGAAATAGTACCAATTAGATACTAATTCGTGTATAAGTTTTAACATGAAATTCTATTGGGTACCGTGGTTGCGACATGTACTTGCCAAAGCATGTCACTGGCCCGGTATAAACTATTTGATACGCTATAACTCAGGATCCTGATGGGTACTGATTCTAATATTATTTCGAAATAGTACCAATTAGATACTAATTCGTGTATAAGTTTTAACATGAAATTCTATTGGGTACCGTGGTAGCGACATGTACTTGCCAAAGCATGTCACTGGCCCGGTATAAACTATTTGATACGCTATAACTCAGGATCCTGATGGGTACTGATTCTAATATTATTTCCAAATAGTACTAATTAGGTACTAATTCGTGTATAAGTTTTAACATGAAATTCTATTGGGTACCGTGGTAGTGACATGTACTTGCCAAAGCATGTCACTGGCCCGGTATAAACTATTTGATACGCTATAACTCAGGATCCTGATGGGTACTGATTCTAATATTATTTCCAAATAGTACCAATTAGATACTAATTCGTGTATAAGTTTTAACATGAAATTCTATTGGGTACCGTGGTAGCGACATGTACTTGCCAAAGCATGTCACTGGCCCGGTATAAACTATTTGATACGCTATAACTCAGGATCCAGATTGGTACTAATTCTTATATTTAATACCGAATAGTACTAATTAGGTACTAATTCGTGTATAAGTTTTAACATGAAATTCTATTGGGTACCGTGGTAGCGACATGTACTTGCCAAAGCATGTCACTGGCCCGGTATAAACTATTTGATACGCTATAACTCAGGATCCTGATGGGTACTGATTCTAATATTATTTCGAAATAGTACCAATTAGATACTAATTCGTGTATAAGTTTTAACATGAAATTCTATTGGGTACTGTGGTAGCGACATGTACATGCCAAAGCATGTCACTGGCCCGGTATAAACTATTTGATACGCTATAACTCAGGATCCTGATGGGTACTGATTCTAATATTATTTCCAAATAGTACTAATTAGGTACTAATTCGTGTATAAGTTTTAACATGAAATTCTATTGGGTACCGTGGTAGCGACATGTACTTGCCAAAGCATGTCACTGGCCCGGTATAAACTATTTGATACGCTATAACTCAGGATCCTGATGGGTACTGATTCTAATATTATTTCGAAATAGTACCAATTAGATACTAATTCGTGTATAAGTTTTAACATGAAATTCTATTGGGTACCGTGGTAGCGACATGTACTTGCCAAAGCATGTCACTGGCCCGGTATAAACTATTTGATACGCTATAACTCAGGATCCTGATGGGTACTGATTCTAATATTATTTCGAAATAGTACCAATTAGATACTAATTCGTGTATAAGTTTTAACATGAAATTCTATTGGGTACCGTGGTAGCGACATGTACTTGCCAAAGCATGTCACTGGCCCGGTATAAACTATTTGATACGCTATAACTCAGGATCCTGATGGGTACTGATTCTAATATTATTTCGAAATAGTACTAATTAGGTACTAATTCGTGTATAAGTTTTAACATGAAATTCTATTGGGTACCGTGGTAGCGACATGTACTTGCCAAAGCATGTCACTGGCCCGGTATAAACTATTTGATACGCTATAACTCAGGATCCAGATTGGTACTAATTCTTATATTTAATACCGAATAGTACTAATTAGGTACTAATTCGTGTATAAGTTTTAACATGAAATTCTATTGGGTACCGTGGTAGCGACATGTACTTGCCAAAGCATGTCACTGGCCCGGTATAAACTATTTGATACGCTATAACTCAGGATCCTGATGGGTACTGATTCTAATATTATTTCGAAATAGTACCAATTAGATACTAATTCGTGTATAAGTTTTAACATGAAATTCTATTGGGTACCGTGGTAGCGACATGTACTTGCCAAAGCATGTCACTGGCCCGGTATAAACTATTTGATACGCTATAACTCAGGATCCAGATTGGTACTGATTCTTATATTTAATACCGAATAGTACTAATTAGGTACTAATTCGTGTATAAGTTTTAACATGAAATTCTATTGGGTACCGTGGTAGCGACATGTACTTGCCAAAGCATGTCACTGGCCCGGTATAAACTATTTGATACGCTATAACTCAGGATCCTGATGGGTACTGATTCTAATATTATTTCGAAATAGTACCAATTAGATACTAATTCGTGTATAAGTTTTAACATGAAATTCTATTGGGTACCGTGGTTGCGACATGTACTTGCCAAAGCATGTCACTGGCCCGGTATAAACTATTTGATACGCTATAACTCAGGATCCAGATTGGTACTAATTCTTATATTTAATACCGAATAGTACTAATTAGGTACTAATTCGTGTATAAGTTTTAACATGAAATTCTATTGGGTACCGTGGTAGCGACATGTACTTGCCAAAGCATGTCACTGGCCCGGTATAAACTATTTGATACGCTATAACTCAGGATCCTGATGGGTACTGATTCTAATATTATTTCGAAATAGTACCAATTAGATACTAATTCGTGTATAAGTTTTAACATGAAATTCTATTGGGTACCGTGGTAGCGACATGTACTTGCCAAAGCATGTCACTGGCCCGGTATAAACTATTTGATACGCTATAACTCAGGATCCTGATGGGTACTGATTCTAATATTATTTCGAAATAGTACCAATTAGATACTAATTCGTGTATAAGTTTTAACATGAAATTCTATTGGGTACCGTGGTAGCGACATGTACTTGCCAAAGCATGTCACTGGCCCGGTATAAACTATTTGATACGCTATAACTCAGGATCCTGATGGGTACTGATTCTAATATTATTTCGAAATAGTACCAATTAGATACTAATTCGTGTATAAGTTTTAACATGAAATTCTATTGGGTACCGTGGTAGCGACATGTACTTGCCAAAGCATGTCACTGGCCCGGTATAAACTATTTGATACGCTATAACTCAGGATCCTGATGGGTACTGATTCTAATATTATTTCGAAATAGTACCAATTAGATACTAATTCGTGTATAAGTTTTAACATGAAATTCTATTGGGTACCGTGGTAGCGACATGTACTTGCCAAAGCATGTCACTGGCCCGGTATAAACTATTTGATACGCTATAACTCAGGATCCTGATGGGTACTGATTCTAATATTATTTCGAAATAGTACCAATTAGATACTAATTCGTGTATAAGTTTTAACATGAAATTCTATTGGGTACCGTGGTAGCGACATGTACTTGCCAAAGCATGTCACTGGCCCGGTATAAACTATTTGATACGCTGTAACTCAGGATCCTGATGAGTACTGATTCTAATATTATTTCCAAATAGTACTAATTAGGTACTAATTCGTGTATAAGTTTTAACATGAAATTCTATTGGGTACCGTGGTAGCGACATGTACTTGCCAAAGCATGTCACTGGCCCGGTATAAACTATTTGATACGCTATAACTCAGGATCCTGATGGGTACTGATTCTAATATTATTTCGAAATAGTACCAATTAGATACTAATTCGTGTATAAGTTTTAACATGAAATTCTATTGGGTACCGTGGTAGCGACATGTACTTGCCAAAGCATGTCACTGGCCCGGTATAAACTATTTGATACGCTATAACTCAGGATCCTGATGGGTACTGATTCTAATATTATTTCGAAATAGTACCAATTAGATACTAATCCGTGTATAAGTTTTAACATGAAATTCTATTGGGTACCGTGGTAGCGACATGTACTTGCCAAAGCATGTCACTGGCCCGGTATAAACTATTTGATACGCTATAACTCAGGATCCTGATGGGTACTGATTCTAATATTATTTCGAAATAGTACCAATTAGATACTAATTCGTGTATAAGTTTTAACATGAAATTCTATTGGGTACCGTGGTAGCGACATGTACTTGCCAAAGCATGTCCCTGGCCCGGTATAAACTATTTGATACGCTATAACTCAGGATCCAGATTGGTACTAATTCTTATATTTAATACCGAATAGTACTAATTAGGTACTAATTCGTGTATAAGTTTTAACATGAAATTCTATTGGGTACCGTGGTAGCGACATGTACTTGCCAAAGCATGTCACTGGCCCGGTATAAACTATTTGATACGCTATAACTCAGGATCCTGATGGGTACTGATTCTAATATTATTTCGAAATAGTACCAATTAGATACTAATTCGTGTATAAGTTTTAACATGAAATTCTATTGGGTACCGTGGTAGCGACATGTACTTGCCAAAGCATGTCACTGGCCCGGTATAAACTATTTGATACGCTATAACTCAGGATCCTGATGGGTACTGATTCTAATATTATTTCCAAATAGTACTAATTAGGTACTAATTCGTGTATAAGTTTTAACATGAAATTCTATTGGGTACCGTGGTTGCGACATGTACTTGCCAAAGCATGTCACTGGCCCGGTATAAACTATTTGATACGCTATAACTCAGGATCCTGATGGGTACTAATTCTTATATTTAATACCGAATAGTACTAATTAGATACTAATTCGTGTATAAGTTTTAACATGAAATTCTATTGGGTACCGTGGTAGCGAAATGTACTTGCCAAAGCATGTCACTGGCCCGGTATAAACTATTTGATACGCTATAACTCAGGATCCAGATTGGTACTAATTCTTATATTTAATACCGAATAGTACTAATTAGGTACTAATTCGTGTATAAGTTTTAACATGAAATTCTATTGGGTACCGTGGTAGCGACATGTACTTGCCAAAGCATGTCACTGGCCCGGTATAAACTATTTGATACGCTATAACTCAGGATCCTGATGGGTACTGATTCTAATATTATTTCGAAATAGTACTAATTAGGTACTAATTCGTGTATAAGTTTTAACATGAAATTCTATTGGGTACCGTGGTAGCGACATGTACTTGCCAAAGCATGTCACTGGCCCGGTATAAACTATTTGATACGCTATAACTCAGGATCCTGATGGGTACTGATTCTAATATTATTTCGAAATAGTACCAATTAGATACTAATTCGTGTATAAGTTTTAACATGAAATTCTATTGGGTACCGTGGTAGCGACATGTACTTGCCAAAGCATGTCACTGGCCCGGTATAAACTATTTGATACGCTATAACTCAGGATCCAGATTGGTACTAATTCTTATATTTAATACCGAATAGTACTAATTAGGTACTAATTCGTGTATAAGTTTTAACATGAAATTCTATTGGGTACCGTGGTAGCGACATGTACTTGCCAAAGCATGTCACTGGCCCGGTATAAACTATTTGATACGCTATAACTCAGGATCCAGATTGGTACTAATTCTTATATTTAATACCGAATAGTACTAATTAGGTACTAATTCGTGTATAAGTTTTAACATGAAATTCTATTGGGTACCGTGGTAGCGACATGTACTTGCCAAAGCATGTCACTGGCCCGGTATAAACTATTTGATACGCTATAACTCAGGATCCTGATGGGTACTGATTCTAATATTATTTCGAAATAGTACCAATTAGATACTAATTCGTGTATAAGTTTTAACATGAAATTCTATTGGGTACCGTGGTAGCGACATGTACTTGCCAAAGCATGTCACTGGCCCGGTATAAACTATTTGATACGCTATAACTCAGGATCCTGATGGGTACTGATTCTAATATTATTTCGAAATAGTACCAATTAGATACTAATTCGTGTATAAGTTTTAACATGAAATTCTATTGGGTACCGTGGTAGCGACATGTACTTGCCAAAGCATGTCACTGGCCCGGTATAAACTATTTGATACGCTATAACTCAGGATCCTGATGGGTACTGATTCTAATATTATTTCGAAATAGTACCAATTAGATACTAATTCGTGTATAAGTTTTAACATGAAATTCTATTGGGTACCGTGGTAGCGACATGTACTTGCCAAAGCATGTCACTGGCCCGGTATAAACTATTTGATACGCTATAACTCAGGATCCAGATTGGTACTAATTCTTATATTTAATACCGAATAGTACTAATTAGGTACTAATTCGTGTATAAGTTTTAACATGAAATTCTATTGGGTACCGTGGTAGCGACATGTACTTGCCAAAGCATGTCACTGGCCCGGTATAAACTATTTGATACGCTATAACTCAGGATCCTGATGGGTACTGATTCTAATATTATTTCGAAATAGTACCAATTAGATACTAATTCGTGTATAAGTTTTAACATGAAATTCTATTGGGTACCGTGGTAGCGACATGTACTTGCCAAAGCATGTCACTGGCCCGGTATAAACTATTTGATACGCTATAACTCAGGATCCTGATGGGTACTGATTCTAATATTATTTCGAAATAGTACCAATTAGATACTAATTCGTGTATAAGTTTTAACATGAAATTCTATTGGGTACCGTGGTAGCGACATGTACTTGCCAAAGCATGTCACTGGCCCGGTATAAACTATTTGATACGCTATAACTCAGGATCCTGATGGGTACTGATTCTAATATTATTTCGAAATAGTACTAATTAGGTACTAATTCGTGTATAAGTTTTAACATGAAATTCTATTGGGTACCGTGGTAGCGACATGTACTTGCCAAAGCATGTCACTGGCCCGGTATAAACTATTTGATACGCTATAACTCAGGATCCTGATGGGTACTGATTCTAATATTATTTCGAAATAGTACCAATTAGATACTAATTCGTGTATAAGTTTTAACATGAAATTCTATTGGGTACCGTGGTAGCGACATGTACTTGCCAAAGCATGTCACTGGCCCGGTATAAACTATTTGATACGCTATAACTCAGGATCCTGATGGGTACTGATTCTATTATTATTTCGAAATAGTACCAATTAGATACTAATTCGTGTATAAGTTTTAACATGAAATTCTATTGGGTACCGTGGTAGCGACATGTACTTGCCAAAGCATGTCACTGGCCCGGTATAAACTATTTGATACGCTATAACTCAGGATCCTGATGGGTACTGATTCTAATATTATTTCCAAATAGTACTAATTAGGTACTAATTCGTGTATAAGTTTTAACATGAAATTCTATTGGGTACCGTGGTAGCGACATGTACTTGCCAAAGCATGTCACTGGCCCGGTATAAACTATTTGATACGCTATAACTCAGGATCCTGATGGGTACTGATTCTAATATTATTTCGAAATAGTACCAATTAGATACTAATTCGTGTATAAGTTTTAACATGAAATTCTATTGGGTACCGTGGTAGCGACATGTACTTGCCAAAGCATGTCACTGGCCCGGTATAAACTATTTGATACGCTATAACTCAGGATCCTGATGGGTACTGATTCTAATATTATTTCGAAATAGTACCAATTAGATACTAATTCGTGTATAAGTTTTAACATGACATTCTATTGGGTACCGTGGTAGCGACATGTACTTGCCAAAGCATGTCACTGGCCCGGTATAAACTATTTGATACGCTATAACTCAGGATCCAGATTGGTACTAATTCTTATATTTAATACCGAATAGTACTAATTAGGTACTAATTCGTGTATAAGTTTTAACATGAAATTCTATTGGGTACCGTGGTAGCGACATGTACTTGCCAAAGCATGTCACTGGCCCGGTATAAACTATTTGATACGCTATAACTCAGGATCCTGAATGGTACTGATTCTAATATTATTTCGAAATAGTACCAATTAGATACTAATTCGTGTATAAGTTTTAACATGAAATTCTATTGGGTACCGTGGTAGCGACATGTACTTGCCAAAGCATGTCACTGGCCCGGTATAAACTATTTGATACGCTATAACTCAGGATCCAGATTGGTACTAATTCTTATATTTAATACCGAATAGTACTAATTAGGTACTAATTCGTGTATAAGTTTTAACATGAAATTCTATTGGGTACCGTGGTAGCGACATGTACTTGCCAAAGCATGTCACTGGCCCGGTATAAACTATTTGATACGCTATAACTCAGGATCCTGATGGGTACTGATTCTAATATTATTTCGAAATAGTACCAATTAGATACTAATTCGTGTATAAGTTTTAACATGAAATTCTATTGGGTACCGTGGTAGCGACATGTACTTGCCAAAGCATGTCACTGGCCCGGTATAAACTATTTGATACGCTATAACTCAGGATCCTGATGGGTACTGATTCTAATATAATTTCCAAATAGTACTAATTAGGTACTAATTCGTGTATAAGTTTTAACATGAAATTCTATTGGGTACCGTGGTAGCGACATGTACTTGCCAAAGCATGTCACTGGCCCGGTATAAACTATTTGATACGCTATAACTCAGGATCCTGATGGGTACTGATTCTAATATTATTTCGAAATAGTACCAATTAGATACTAATTCGTGTATAAGTTTTAACATGAAATTCTATTGGGTACCGTGGTAGCGACATGTACTTGCCAAAGCATGTCACTGGCCCGGTATAAACTATTTGATACGCTATAACTCAGGATCCTGATGGGTTTAGATTCTAATATTATTTCGAAATAGTACCAATTAGATACTAATTCGTGTATAAGTTTTAACATGAAATTCTATTGGGTACCGTGGTAGCGACATGTACTTGCCAAAGCATGTCCCTGGCCCGGTATAAACTATTTGATACGCTATAACTCAGGATCCAGATTGGTACTAATTCTTATATTTAATACCGAATAGTACTAATTAGGTACTAATTCGTGTATAAGTTTTAACATGAAATTCTATTGGGTACCGTGGTAGCGACATGTACTTGCCAAAGCATGTCACTGGCCCGGTATAAACTATTTGATACGCTATAACTCAGGATCCTGATGGGTACTGATTCTAATATTATTTCGAAATAGTACCAATTAGATACTAATTCGTGTATAAGTTTTAACATGAAATTCTATTGGGTACCGTGGTAGCGACATGTACTTGCCAAAGCATGTCACTGGCCCGGTATAAACTATTTGATACGCTATAACTCAGGATCCTGATGGGTACTGATTCTAATATTATTTCGAAATAGTACCAATTAGATACTAATTCGTGTATAAGTTTTAACATGAAATTCTATTGGGTACCGTGGTAGCGACATGTTCTTGCCAAAGCATGTCACTGGCCCGGTATAAACTATTTGATACGCTATAACTCAGGATCCAGATTGGTACTAATTCTTATATTTAATACCGAATAGTACTAATTAGGTACTAATTCGTGTATAAGTTTTAACATGAAATTCTATTGGGTACCGTGGTAGCGACATGTACTTGCCAAAGCATGTCACTGGCCCGGTATAAACTATTTGATACGCTATAACTCAGGATCCAGATTGGTACTAATTCTTATATTTAATACCGAATAGTACTAATTAGGTACTAATTCGTGTATAAGTTTTAACATGAAATTCTATTGGGTACCGTGGTAGCGACATGTACTTGCCAAAGCATGTCACTGGCCCGGTATAAACTATTTGATACGCTATAACTCAGGATCCTGATGGGTACTGATTCTAATATTATTTCGAAATAGTACCAATTAGATACTAATTCGTGTATAAGTTTTAACATGAAATTCTATTGGGTACCGTGGTAGCGACATGTACTTGCCAAAGCATGTCACTGGCCCGGTATAAACTATTTGATACGCTATAACTCAGGATCCTGATGGGTACTGATTCTAATATTATTTCGAAATAGTACCAATTAGATACTAATTCGTGTATAAGTTTTAACATGAAATTCTATTGGGTACCGTGGTAGCGACATGTTCTTGCCAAAGCATGTCACTGGCCCGGTATAAACTATTTGATACGCTATAACTCAGGATCCAGATTGGTACTAATTCTTATATTTAATACCGAATAGTACTAATTAGGTACTAATTCGTGTATAAGTTTTAACATGAAATTCTATTGGGTACCGTGGTAGCGACATGTACTTGCCAAAGCATGTCACTGGCCCGGTATAAACTATTTGATACGCTATAACTCAGGATCCTGATGGGTACTGATTCTAATATTATTTCGAAATAGTACCAATTAGATACTAATTCGTGTATAAGTTTTAACATGAAATTCTATTGGGTACCGTGGTAGCGACATGTACTTGCCAAAGCATGTCACTGGCCCGGTATAAACTATTTGATACGCTATAACTCAGGATCCTGATGGGTACTGATTCTAATATTATTTCGAAATAGTACCAATTAGATACTAATTCGTGTATAAGTTTTAACATGAAATTCTATTGGGTACCGTGGTAGCGACATGTACTTGCCAAAGCATGTCACTGGCCCGGTATAAACTATTTGATACGCTATAACTCAGGATCCTGATGGGTACTGATTCTAATATTATTTCGAAATAGTACTAATTAGGTACTAATTCGTGTATAAGTTTTAACATGAAATTCTATTGGGTACCGTGGTAGCGACATGTACTTGCCAAAGCATGTCACTGGCCCGGTATAAACTATTTGATACGCTATAACTCAGGATCCTGATGGGTACTGATTCTAATATTATTTCGAAATAGTACCAATTAGATACTAATTCGTGTATAAGTTTTAACATGAAATTCTATTGGGTACCGTGGTAGCGACATGTACTTGCCAAAGCATGTCACTGGCCCGGTATAAACTATTTGATACGCTATAACTCAGGATCCTGATGGGTACTGATTCTAATATTATTTCGAAATAGTACCAATTAGATACTAATTCGTGTATAAGTTTTAACATGAAATTCTATTGGGTACCGTGGTAGCGACATGTACTTGCCAAAGCATGTCACTGGCCCGGTATAAACTATTTGATACGCTATAACTCAGGATCCTGATGGGTACTGATTCTAATATTATTTCCAAATAGTACTAATTAGGTACTAATTCGTGTATAAGTTTTAACATGAAATTCTATTGGGTACCGTGGTAGCGACATGTACTTGCCAAAGCATGTCACTGGCCCGGTATAAACTATTTGATACGCTATAACTCAGGATCCTGATGGGTACTGATTCTAATATTATTTCGAAATAGTACCAATTAGATACTAATTCGTGTATAAGTTTTAACATGAAATTCTATTGGGTACCGTGGTAGCGACATGTACTTGCCAAAGCATGTCACTGGCCCGGTATAAACTATTTGATACGCTATAACTCAGGATCCTGATGGGTACTGATTCTAATATTATTTCGAAATAGTACTAATTAGGTACTAATTCGTGTATAAGTTTTAACATGAAATTCTATTGGGTACCGTGGTAGCGACATGTACTTGCCAAAGCATGTCACTGGCCCGGTATAAACTATTTGATACGCTATAACTCAGGATCCTGATGGGTACTGATTCTAATATTATTTCGAAATAGTACCAATTAGATACTAATTCGTGTATAAGTTTTAACATGAAATTCTATTGGGTACCGTGGTAGCGACATGTACTTGCCAAAGCATGTCACTGGCCCGGTATAAACTATTTGATACGCTATAACTCAGGATCCTGATGGGTACTGATTCTAATATTATTTCGAAATAGTACCAATTAGATACTAATTCGTGTATAAGTTTTAACATGAAATTCTATTGGGTACCGTGGTAGCGACATGTACTTGCCAAAGCATGTCACTGGCCCGGTATAAACTATTTGATACGCTATAACTCAGGATCCTGATGGGTACTGATTCTAATATTATTTCCAAATAGTACTAATTAGGTACTAATTCGTGTATAAGTTTTAACATGAAATTCTATTGGGTACCGTGGTAGCGACATGTACTTGCCAAAGCATGTCACTGGCCCGGTATAAACTATTTGATACGCTATAACTCAGGATCCTGATGGGTACTGATTCTAATATTATTTCGAAATAGTACCAATTAGATACTAATTCGTGTATAAGTTTTAACATGAAATTCTATTGGGTACCGTGGTAGCGACATGTACTTGCCAAAGCATGTCACTGGCCCGGTATAAACTATTTGATACGCTATAACTCAGGATCCTGATGGGTACTGATTCTAATATTATTTCGAAATAGTACCAATTAGATACTAATTCGTGTATAAGTTTTAACATGACATTCTATTGGGTACCGTGGTAGCGACATGTACTTGCCAAAGCATGTCACTGGCCCGGTATAAACTATTTGATTCGCTATAACTCAGGATCCAGATTGGTACTAATTCTTATATTTAATACCGAATAGTACTAATTAGGTACTAATTCGTGTATAAGTTTTAACATGAAATTCTATTGTTTACCGTGGTAGCGACATGTACTTGCCAAAGCATGTCACTGGCCCGGTATAAACTATTTGATACGCTATAACTCAGGATCCTGATGGGTACTGATTCTAATATTATTTCGAAATAGTACCAATTAGATACTAATTCGTGTATAAGTTTTAACATGAAATTCTATTGGGTACCGTGGTAGCGACATGTACTTGCCAAAGCATGTCACTGGCCCGGTATAAACTATTTGATACGCTATAACTCAGGATCCAGATTTGTACTAATTCTTATATTTAATACCGAATAGTACTAATTAGGTACTAATTCGTGTATAAGTTTTAACATGAAATTCTATTGGGTACCGTGGTAGCGACATGTACTTGCCAAAGCATGTCACTGGCCCGGTATAAACTATTTGATACGCTATAACTCAGGATCCAGATTGGTACTAATTCTTATATTTAATACCGAATAGTACTAATTAGGTACTAATTCGTGTATAAGTTTTAACATGAAATTCTATTGGGTACCGTGGTAGCGACATGTACTTGCCAAAGCATGTCACTGGCCCGGTATAAACTATTTGATACGCTATAACTCAGGATCCTGATGGGTACTGATTCTAATATTATTTCGAAATAGTACCAATTAGATACTAATTCGTGTATAAGTTTTAACATGAAATTCTATTGGGTACCGTGGTAGCGACATGTACTTGCCAAAGCATGTCACTGTCCCGGTATAAACTATTTGATACGCTATAACTCAGGATCCTGATGGGTACTGATTCTAATATTATTTCCAAATAGTACTAATTAGTTACTAATTCGTGTATAAGTTTTAACATGAAATTCTATTGGGTACCGTGGTAGCGACATGTACTTGCCAAAGCATGTCACTGGCCCGGTATAAACTATTTGATACGCTATAACTCAGGATCCTGATGGGTACTGATTCTAATATTATTTCGAAATAGTACCAATTAGATACTAATTCGTGTATAAGTTTTAACATGAAATTCTATTGGGTACCGTGGTAGCGACATGTACTTGCCAAAGCATGTCACTGGCCCGGTATAAACTATTTGATACGCTATAACTCAGGATCCTGATGGGTACTGATTCTAATATTATTTCGAAATAGTACCAATTAGATACTAATTCGTGTATAAGTTTTAACATGAAATTCTATTGGGTACCGTGGTAGCGACATGTACTTGCCAAAGCATGTCCCTGGCCCGGTATAAACTATTTGATACGCTATAACTCAGGATCCAGATTGGTACTTATTCTTATATTTAATACCGAATAGTACTAATTAGGTACTAATTCGTGTATAAGTTTTAACATGAAATTCGATTGGGTACCGTGGTAGCGACATGTACTTGCCAAAGCATGTCACTGGCCCGGTATAAACTATTTGATACGCTATAACTCAGGATCCTGATGGGTACTGATTCTAATATTATTTCGAAATAGTACCAATTAGATACTAATTCGTGTATAAGTTTTAACATGAAATTCTATTGGGTACCGTGGTAGCGACATGTACTTGCCAAAGCATGTCACTGGCCCGGTATAAACTATTTGATACGCTATAACTCAGGATCCTGATGGGTACTGATTCTAATATTATTTCGAAATAGTACCAATTAGATACTAATTCGTGTATAAGTTTTAACATGAAATTCTATTGGGTACCGTGGTAGCGACATGTACTTGCCAAAGCATGTCACTGGCCCGGTATAAACTATTTGATACGCTATAACTCAGGATCCTGATGGGTACTGATTCTAATATTATTTCCAAATAGTACTAATTAGGTACTAATTCGTGTATAAGTTTTAACATGAAATTCTATTGGGTACCGTGGTAGCGACATGTACTTGCCAAAGCATGTCACTGGCCCGGTATAAACTATTTGATACGCTATAACTCAGGATCCTGATGGGTACTGATTCTAATATTATTTCAAAATAGTACCAATTAGATACTAATTCGTGTATAAGTTTTAACATGAAATTCTATTGGGTACCGTGGTAGCGACATGTACTTGCCAAAGCATGTCACTGGCCCGGTATAAACTATTTGATACGCTATAACTCAGGATCCTGATGGGTACTAATTCTTATATTTAATACCGAATAGTACTAATTAGGTACTAATTCGTGTATAAGTTTTAACATGAAATTCTATTGGGTACCGTGGTAGCGACATGTACTTGCCAAAGCATGTCACTGGCCCGGTATAAACTATTTGATACGCTATAACTCAGGATCCTGATGGGTACTGATTCTAATATTATTTCGAAATAGTACCAATTAGATACTAATTCGTGTATAAGTTTTAACATGAAATTCTATTGGGTACCGTGGTAGCGACATGTACTTGCCAAAGCATGTCACTGGCCCGGTATAAACTATTTGATACGCTATAACTCAGGATCCAGATTGGTACTAATTCTTATATTTAATACCGAATAGTACTAATTAGGTACTAATTCGTGTATAAGTTTTAACATGAAATTCTATTGGGTACCGTGGTAGCGACATGTACTTGCCAAAGCATGTCACTGGCCCGGTATAAACTATTTGATACGCTATAACTCAGGATCCTGATGGGTACTGATTCTAATATTATTTCGAAATAGTACCAATTAGATAATAATTCGTGTATAAGTTTTAACATGAAATACTATTGGGTACCGTGGTAGCGACATATACTTGCCAAAGCATGTCACTGTCCCGGTATAAACTATTTGATACGCTATAACTCAGGATCCTGATGGGTACTGATTCTAATATTATTTCCAAATAGTACTAATTAGGTACTAATCCGTGTATAAGTTTTAACATGAAATTCTATTGGGTACCGTGGTAGCGACATGTACTTGCCAAAGCATGTCACTGGCCCGGTATAAACTATTTGATACGCTATAACTCAGGATCCTGATGGGTACTGATTCTAATATTATTTCGAAATAGTACCAATTAGATACTAATACGTGTATAAGTTTTAACATGAAATTCTATTGGGTACCGTGGTAGCGACATGTACTTGCCAAAGCATGTCACTGGCCCGGTATAAACTATTTGATACGCTATAACTCAGGATCCTGATGGGTACTGATTCTAATATTATTTCGAAATAGTACCAATTAGATACTAATTCGTGTATAAGTTTTAACATGAAATTCTATTGGGTACCGTGGTAGCGACATGTACTTGCCAAAGCATGTCACTGGCCCGGTATAAACTATTTGATACGCTATAACTCAGGATCCAGATTGGTACTAATTCTTATATTTAATACCGAATAGTACTAATTAGGTACTAATTCGTGTATAAGTTTTAACATGAAATTCTATTGGGTACCGTGGTAGCGACATGTACTTGCCAAAGCATGTCACTGGCCCGGTATAAACTATTTGATACGCTATAACTCAGGATCCTGATGGGTACTGATTCTAATATTATTTCGAAATAGTACCAATTAGATACTAATTCGTGTATAAGTTTTAACATGAAATTCTATTGGGTACCGTGGTAGCGACATGTACTTGCCAAAGCATGTCACTGTCCCGGTATAAACTATTTGATACGCTATAACTCAGGATCCTGATGGGTACTGATTCTAATATTATTTCCAAATAGTACTAATTAGGTACTAATTCGTGTATAAGTTTTAACATGAAATTCTATTGGGTACCGTGGTAGCGACATGTACTTGCCAAAGCATGTCACTGTCCCGGTATAAACTATTTGATACGCTATAACTCAGGATCCTGATGGGTACTGATTCTAATATTATTTCCAAATAGTACTAATTAGGTACTAATTCGTGTATAAGTTTTAACATGAAATTCTATTGGGTACCGTGGTAGCGACATGTACTTGCCAAAGCATGTCACTGGCCCGGTATAAACTATTTGATACGCTATAACTCAGGATCCTGATGGGTACTGATTCTAATATTATTTCGAAATAGTACCAATTAGATACTAATTCGTGTATAAGTTTTAACATGAAATTCTATTGGGTACCGTGGTAGCGACATGTACTTGCCAAAGCATGTCACTGGCCCGGTATAAACTATTTGATACGCTATAACTCAGGATCCAGATTGGTACTTATTCTTATATTTAATACCGAATAGTACTAATTAGGTACTAATTCGTGTATAAGTTTTAACATGAAATTCTATTGGGTACCGTGGTAGCGACATGTACTTGCAAAAGCATGTCACTGGCCCGGTATAAACTATTTGATACGCTATAACTCAGGATCCTGATGGGTACTGATTCTAATATTATTTCGAAATAGTACCAATTAGATACTAATTCGTGTATAAGTTTTAACATGAAATTCTATTGGGTACCGTGGTAGCGACATGTACTTGCCAAAGCATGTCACTGGCCCGGTATAAACTATTTGATACGCTATAACTCAGGATCCTGATGGGTACTGATTCTAATATTATTTCCAAATAGTACTAATTAGGTACTAATTCGTGTATAAGTTTTAACATGAAATTCTATTGGGTACCGTGGTAGCGACATGTACTTGCCAAAGCATGTCACTGGCCCGGTATAAACTATTTGATACGCTATAACTCAGGATCCTGATGGGTACTAATTCTTATATTTAATACCGAATAGTACTAATTAGATACTAATTCGTGTATAAGTTTTAACATGAAATTCTATTGGGTACCGTGGTAGCGACATGTACTTGCCAAAGCATGTCACTGGCCCGGTATAAACTATTTGATACGCTATAACTCAGGATCCTGATGGGTACTGATTCTAATATTATTTCCAAATAGTACTAATTAGGTACTAATTCGTGTATAAGTTTTAACATGAAATTCTATTGGGTACCGTGGTAGCGACATGTACTTGCCAAAGCATGTCACTGGCCCGGTATAAACTATTTGATACGCTATAACTCAGGATCCTGATGGGTACTGATTCTAATATTATTTCAAAATAGTACCAATTAGATACTAATTCGTGTATAAGTTTTAACATGAAATTCTATTGGGTACCGTGGTAGCGACATGTACTTGCCAAAGCATGTCACTGGCCCGGTATAAACTATTTGATACGCTATAACTCAGGATCCTGATGGGTACTAATTCTTATATTTAATACCGAATAGTACTAATTAGGTACTAATTCGTGTATAAGTTTTAACATGAAATTCTATTGGGTACCGTGGTAGCGACATGTACTTGCCAAAGCATGTCACTGGCCCGGTATAAACTATTTGATACGCTATAACTCAGGATCCTGATGGGTACTGATTCTAATATTATTTCGAAATAGTACCAATTAGATACTAATTCGTGTATAAGTTTTAACATGAAATTCTATTGGGTACCGTGGTAGCGACATGTACTTGCCAAAGCATGTCACTGGCCCGGTATAAACTATTTGATACGCTATAACTCAGGATCCAGATTGGTACTAATTCTTATATTTAATACCGAATAGTACTAATTAGGTACTAATTCGTGTATAAGTTTTAACATGAAATTCTATTGGGTACCGTGGTAGCGACATGTACTTGCCAAAGCATGTCACTGGCCCGGTATAAACTATTTGATACGCTATAACTCAGGATCCTGATGGGTACTGATTCTAATATTATTTCGAAATAGTACCAATTAGATAATAATTCGTGTATAAGTTTTAACATGAAATACTATTGGGTACCGTGGTAGCGACATATACTTGCCAAAGCATGTCACTGTCCCGGTATAAACTATTTGATACGCTATAACTCAGGATCCTGATGGGTACTGATTCTAATATTATTTCCAAATAGTACTAATTAGGTACTAATCCGTGTATAAGTTTTAACATGAAATTCTATTGGGTACCGTGGTAGCGACATGTACTTGCCAAAGCATGTCACTGGCCCGGTATAAACTATTTGATACGCTATAACTCAGGATCCTGATGGGTACTGATTCTAATATTATTTCGAAATAGTACCAATTAGATACTAATACGTGTATAAGTTTTAACATGAAATTCTATTGGGTACCGTGGTAGCGACATGTACTTGCCAAAGCATGTCACTGGCCCGGTATAAACTATTTGATACGCTATAACTCAGGATCCTGATGGGTACTGATTCTAATATTATTTCGAAATAGTACCAATTAGATACTAATTCGTGTATAAGTTTTAACATGAAATTCTATTGGGTACCGTGGTAGCGACATGTACTTGCCAAAGCATGTCACTGGCCCGGTATAAACTATTTGATACGCTATAACTCAGGATCCAGATTGGTACTAATTCTTATATTTAATACCGAATAGTACTAATTAGGTACTAATTCGTGTATAAGTTTTAACATGAAATTCTATTGGGTACCGTGGTAGCGACATGTACTTGCCAAAGCATGTCACTGGCCCGGTATAAACTATTTGATACGCTATAACTCAGGATCCTGATGGGTACTGATTCTAATATTATTTCGAAATAGTACCAATTAGATACTAATTCGTGTATAAGTTTTAACATGAAATTCTATTGGGTACCGTGGTAGCGACATGTACTTGCCAAAGCATGTCACTGTCCCGGTATAAACTATTTGATACGCTATAACTCAGGATCCTGATGGGTACTGATTCTAATATTATTTCCAAATAGTACTAATTAGGTACTAATTCGTGTATAAGTTTTAACATGAAATTCTATTGGGTACCGTGGTAGCGACATGTACTTGCCAAAGCATGTCACTGTCCCGGTATAAACTATTTGATACGCTATAACTCAGGATCCTGATGGGTACTGATTCTAATATTATTTCCAAATAGTACTAATTAGGTACTAATTCGTGTATAAGTTTTAACATGAAATTCTATTGGGTACCGTGGTAGCGACATGTACTTGCCAAAGCATGTCACTGGCCCGGTATAAACTATTTGATACGCTATAACTCAGGATCCTGATGGGTACTGATTCTAATATTATTTCGAAATAGTACCAATTAGATACTAATTCGTGTATAAGTTTTAACATGAAATTCTATTGGGTACCGTGGTAGCGACATGTACTTGCCAAAGCATGTCACTGGCCCGGTATAAACTATTTGATACGCTATAACTCAGGATCCAGATTGGTACTTATTCTTATATTTAATACCGAATAGTACTAATTAGGTACTAATTCGTGTATAAGTTTTAACATGAAATTCTATTGGGTACCGTGGTAGCGACATGTACTTGCAAAAGCATGTCACTGGCCCGGTATAAACTATTTGATACGCTATAACTCAGGATCCTGATGGGTACTGATTCTAATATTATTTCGAAATAGTACCAATTAGATACTAATTCGTGTATAAGTTTTAACATGAAATTCTATTGGGTACCGTGGTAGCGACATGTACTTGCCAAAGCATGTCACTGGCCCGGTATAAACTATTTGATACGCTATAACTCAGGATCCTGATGGGTACTGATTCTAATATTATTTCCAAATAGTACTAATTAGGTACTAATTCGTGTATAAGTTTTAACATGAAATTCTATTGGGTACCGTGGTAGCGACATGTACTTGCCAAAGCATGTCACTGGCCCGGTATAAACTATTTGATACGCTATAACTCAGGATCCTGATGGGTACTAATTCTTATATTTAATACCGAATAGTACTAATTAGATACTAATTCGTGTATAAGTTTTAACATGAAATTCTATTGGGTACCGTGGTAGCGACATGTACTTGCCAAAGCATGTCACTGGCCCGGTATAAACTATTTGATACGCTATAACTCAGGATCCAGATTGGTACTAATTCTTATATTTAATACCGAATAGTACTAATTAGGTACTAATTCGTGTATAAGTTTTAACATGAAATTCTATTGGGTACCGTGGTAGCGACATGTACTTGCCAAAGCATGTCACTGGCCCGGTATAAACTATTTGATACGCTATAACTAAGGATCCTGATGGGTACTGATTCTAATATTATTTCGAAATAGTACCAATTAGATACTAATTCGTGTATAAGTTTTAACATGAAATTCTATTGGGTACCGTGGTAGCGACATGTACTTGCCAAAGCATGTCACTGGCCCGGTATTAACTATTTGATACGCTATAACTCAGGATCCTGATGGGTACTGATTCTAATATTATTTCGAAATAGTACCAATTAGATACTAATTCGTGTATAAGTTTTAACATGAAATTCTATTGGGTACCGTGGTAGCGACATGTACTTGCCAAAGCATGTCACTGGCCCGGTATAAACTATTTGATACGCTATAACTCAGGATCCAGATTGGTACTAATTCTTATATTTAATACCGAATAGTACTAATTAGGTACTAATTCGTGTATAAGTTTTAACATGAAATTCTATTGGGTACCGTGGTAGCGACATGTACTTGCCAAAGCATGTCACTGGCCCGGTATAAACTATTTGATACGCTATAACTCAGGATCCTGATGGGTACTGATTCTAATATTATTTCCAAATAGTACTAATTAGGTACTAATTCGTGTATAAGATTTAACATGAAATTCTATTGGGTACCGTGGTAGCGACATGTACTTGCCAAAGCATGTCACTGGCCCGGTATAAACTATTTGATACGCTATAACTCAGGATCCTGATGGGTACTGATTCTAATATTATTTCAAAATAGTACCAATTAGATACTAATTCGTGTATAAGTTTTAACATGAAATTCTATTGGGTACCGTGGTAGCGACATGTACTTGCCAAAGCATGTCCCTGGCCCGGTATAAACTATTTGATACGCTATAACTCAGGATCCAGATTGGTACTAATTCTTATATTTAATACCGAATAGTACTAATTAGGTACTAATTCGTGTATAAGTTTTAACATGAAATTCTATTGGGTACCGTGGTAGCGACATGTACTTGCCAAAGCATGTCACTGGCCCGGTATAAACTATTTGATACGCTATAACTCAGGATCCTGATGGGTACTGATTCTAATATTATTTCGAATTAGTACCAATTAGATACTAATTCGTGTATAAGTTTTAACATGAAATTCTATTGGGTACCGTGGTAGCGACATGTACTTGCCAAAGCATGTCACTGGCCCGGTATAAACTATTAGATACGCTATAACTCAGGATCCTGATGGGTACTGATTCTAATATTATTTCGAAATAGTACCAATTAGATACTAATTCGTGTATAAGTTTTAACATGAAATTCTATTGGGTACCGTGGTAGCGACATGTACTTGCCAAAGCATGTCACTGGCCCGGTATAAACTATTTGATACGCTATAACTCAGGATCCTGATGGGTACTGATTCTAATATTATTTCCAAATAGTACTAGTTAGGTACTAATTCGTGTATAAGTTTTAACATGAAATTCTATTGGGTACCGTGGTAGCGACATGTACTTGCCAAAGCATGTCACTGGCCCGGTATAAACTATTTGATACGCTATCACTCAGGATCCTGATGGGTACTGATTCTAATATTATTTCGAAATAGTACCAATTAGATACTAATTCGTGTATAAGTTTTAACATGAAATTCTATTGGGTACCGTGGTAGCGACATGTACTTGCCAAAGCATGTCACTGGCCCGGTATAAACTATTTGATACGCTATAACTCAGGATCCTGATGGGTACTAATTCTTATATTTAATACCGAATAGTACTAATTAGGTACTAATTCGTGTATAAGTTTTAACATGAAATTCTATTGGGTACCGTGGTAGCGACATGTACTTGCCAAAGCATGTCACTGGCCCGGTATAAACTATTTGATACGCTATAACTCAGGATCCTGATGGGTACTGATTCTAATATTATTTCGAAATAGTACCAATTAGATACTAATTCGTGTATAAGTTTTAACATGAAATTCTATTGGGTACCGTGGTAGCGACATGTACTTGCCAAAGCATGTCACTGGCCCGGTATAAACTATTTGATACGCTATAACTCAGGATCCAGATTGGTACTAATTCTTATATTTAATACCGAATAGTACTAATTAGGTACTAATTCGTGTATAAGTTTTAACATGAAATTCTATTGGGTACCGTGGTAGCGACATGTACTTGCCAAAGCATGTCACTGGCCCGGTATAAACTATTTGATACGCTATAACTCAGGATCCTGATGGGTACTGATTCTAATATTATTTCGAAATAGTACCAATTAGATACTAATTCGTGTATAAGTTTTAACATGAAATTCTATTGGGTACCGTGGTAGCGACATGTACTTGCCAAAGCATGTCACTGTCCCGGTATAAACTATTTGATACGCTATAACTCAGGATCCTGATGGGTACTGATTCTAATATTATTTCCAAATAGTACTAATTAGGTACTAATTCGTGTATAAGTTTTAACATGAAATTCTATTGGGTACCGTGGTAGCGACATGTACTTGCCAAAGCATGTCACTGGCCCGGTATAAACTATTTGATACGCTATAACTCAGGATCCTGATGGGTACTGATTCTAATATTATTTCGAAATAGTACCAATTAGATACTAATTCGTGTATAAGTTTTAACATGAAATTCTATTGGGTACCGTGGTAGCGACATGTACTTGCCAAAGCATGTCACTGGCCCGGTATAAACTATTTGATACGCTATAACTCAGGATCCTGATGGGTACTGATTCTAATATTATTTCGAAATAGTACCAATTAGATACTAATTCGTGTATAAGTTTTAACATGAAATTCTATTGGGTACCGTGGTAGCGACATGTACTTGCCAAAGCATGTCCCTGGCCCGGTATAAACTATTTGATACGCTATAACTCAGGATCCAGATTGGTACTAATTCTTATATTTAATACCGAATAGTACTAATTAGGTACTAATTCGTGTATAAGTTTTAACATGAAATTCTATTGGGTACCGTGGTAGCGACATGTACTTGCCAAAGCATGTCACTGGCCTGGTATAAACTATTTGATACGCTATAACTCAGGATCCTGATGGGTACTGATTCTAATATTATTTCGAAATAGTACCAATTAGATACTAATTCGTGTATAAGTTTTAACATGAAATTCTATTGGGTACCGTGGTAGCGACATGTACTTGCCAAAGCATGTCACTGGCCCGGTATAAACTATTTGATACGCTATAACTCAGGATCCTGATGGGTACTGATTCTAATATTATTTCGAAATAGTACCAATTAGATACTAATTCGTGTATAAGTTTTAACATGAAATTCTATTGGGTACCGTGGTAGCGACATGTACTTGCCAAAGCATGTCCCTGGCCCGGTATAAACTATTTGATACGCTATAACTCAGGATCCAGATTGGTACTAATTCTTATATTTAATACCGAATAGTACTAATTAGGTACTAATTCGTGTATAAGTTTTAACATGAAATTCTATTGGGTACCGTGGTAGCGACATGTACTTGCCAAAGCATGTCACTGGCCTGGTATAAACTATTTGATACGCTATAACTCAGGATCCTGATGGGTACTGATTCTAATATTATTTCGAAATAGTACCAATTAGATACTAATTCGTGTATAAGTTTTAACATGAAATTCTATTGGGTACCGTGGTAGCGACATGTACTTGCCAAAGCATGTCACTGGCCCGGTATAAACTATTTGATACGCTATAACTCAGGATCCTGATGGGTACTGATTCTAATATTATTTCCAAATAGTACTAATTAGGTACTAATTCGTGTATAAGTTTTAACATGAAATTCTATTGGGTACCGTGGTAGCGACATGTACATGCCAAAGCATGTCACTGGCCCGGTATAAACTATTTGATACGCTATAACTCAGGATCCTGATGGGTACTAATTCTTATATTTAATACCGAATAGTACTAATTAGATACTAATTCGTGTATAAGTTTTAACATGAAATTCTATTGGGTACCGTGGTAGCGACATGTACTTGCCAAAGCATGTCACTGGCCCGGTATAAACTATTTGATACGCTATAACTCAGGATCCAGATTGGTACTAATTCTTATATTTAATACCGAATAGTACTAATTAGGTACTAATTCGTGTATAAGTTTTAACATGAAATTCTATTGGGTACCGTGGTAGCGACATGTACTTGCCAAAGCATGTCACTGGCCCGGTATAAACTATTTGATACGCTATAACTCAGGATCCTGATGGGTACTGATTCTAATATTATTTCGAAATAGTACCAATTAGATACTAATTCGTGTATAAGTTTTAACATGAAATTCTATTGGGTACCGTGGTAGCGACATGTACTTGCCAAAGCATGTCACTGGCCCGGTATAAACTATTTGATACGCTATAACTCAGGATCCAGATTGGTACTAATTCTTATATTTAATACCGAATAGTACTAATTAGGTACTAATTCGTGTATAAGTTTTAACATGAAATTCTATTGGGTACCGTGGTAGCGACATGTACTTGCCAAAGCATGTCACTGGCCCGGTATAAACTATTTGATACGCTATAACTCAGGATCCTGATGGGTACTGATTCTAATATTATTTCGAAATAGTACCAATTAGATACTTATTCGTGTATAAGTTTTAACATGAAATTCTATTGGGTACCGTGGTAGCGACATGTACTTGCCAAAGCATGTCACTGTCCCGGTATAAACTATTTGATACGCTATAACTCAGGATCCTGATGGGTACTGATTCTAATATTATTTCCAAATAGTACTAATTAGGTACTAATTCGTGTATAAGTTTTAACATGAAATTCTATTGGGTACCGTGGTAGCGACATGTACTTGCCAAAGCATGTCACTGGCCCGGTATAAACTATTTGATACGCTATAACTCAGGATCCTGATGGGTACTGATTCTAATATTATTTCGAAATAGTACCAATTAGATACTAATTCGTGTATAAGTTTTAACATGAAATTCTATTGGGTACCGTGGTAGCGACATGTACTTGCCAAAGCATGTCCCTGGCCCGGTATAAACTATTTGATACGCTATAACTCAGGATCCAGATTGGTACTAATTCTTATATTTAATACCGAATAGTACTAATTAGGTACTAATTCGTGTATAAGTTTTTACATGAAATTCTATTGGGTACCGTGGTAGCGACATGTACTTGCCAAAGCATGTCACTGGCCCGGTATAAACTATTTGATACGCTATAACTCAGGATCCTGATGGGTACTGATTCTAATATTATTTCGAAATAGTACCAATTAGATATTAATTCGTGTATAAGTTTTAACATGAAATTCTATTGGGTACCGTGGTAGCGACATGTACTTGCCAAAGCATGTCACTGGCCCGGTATAAACTATTTGATACGCTATAACTCAGGATCCTGATGGGTACTGATTCTAATATTATTTCCAAATAGTACTAATTAGGTACTAATTCGTGTATAAGTTTTAACATGAAATTCTATTGGGTACCGTGGTAGCGACATGTACTTGCCAAAGCATGTCACTGGCCCGGTATAAACTATTTGATACGCTATAACTCAGGATCCAGATTGGTACTAATTCTTATATTTAATACCGAATAGTACTAATTAGGTACTAATTCGTGTATAAGTTTTAACATGATATTCTATTGGGTACCGTGGTAGCGACATGTACTTGCCAAAGCATGTCACTGGCCCGGTATAAACTATTTGATACGCTATAACTCAGGATCCTGATGGGTACTGATTCTAATATTATTTCGAAATAGTACCAATTAGATACTAATTCGTGTATAAGTTTTAACATGAAATTCTATTGGGTACCGTGGTAGCGACATGTACTTGCCAAAGCATGTCACTGTCCCGGTATAAACTATTTGATACGCTATAACTCAGGATCCTGATGGGTACTGATTCTAATATTATTTCCAAATAGTACTAATTAGGTACTAATTCGTGTATAAGTTTTAACATGAAATTCTATTGGGTACCGTGGTAGCGACATGTACTTGCCAAAGCATGTCACTGGCCCGGTATAAACTATTTGATACGCTATAACTCAGGATCCTGATGGGTACTGATTCTAATATTATTTCGAAATAGTACCAATTAGATACTAATTCGTGTATAAGTTTTAACATGAAATTCTATTGGGTACCGTGGTAGCGACATGTACTTGCCAAAGCATGTCACTGGCCCGGTATAAACTATTTGATACGCTATAACTCAGGATCCTGATGGGTACTGATTCTAATATTATTTCGAAATAGTACCAATTAGATACTAATTCGTGTATAAGTTTTAACATGAAATTCTATTGGGTACCGTGGTAGCGACATGTACTTGCCAAAGCATGTCCCTGGCCCGGTATAAACTATTTGATACGCTATAACTCAGGATCCAGATTGGTACTAATTCTTATATTTAATACCGAATAGTACTAATTAGGTACTAATTCGTGTATAAGTTTTAACATGAAATTCTATTGGGTACCGTGGTAGCGACATGTACTTGCCAAAGCATGTCACTGGCCTGGTATAAACTATTTGATACGCTATAACTCAGGATCCTGATGGGTACTGATTCTAATATTATTTCGAAATAGTACCAATTAGATACTAATTCGTGTATAAGTTTTAACATGAAATTCTATTGGGTACCGTGGTAGCGACATGTACTTGCCAAAGCATGTCACTGGCCCGGTATAAACTATTTGATACGCTATAACTCAGGATCCTGATGGGTACTGATTCTAATATTATTTCGAAATAGTACCAATTAGATACTAATTCGTGTATAAGTTTTAACATGAAATTCTATTGGGTACCGTGGTAGCGACATGTACTTGCCAAAGCATGTCCCTGGCCCGGTATAAACTATTTGATACGCTATAACTCAGGATCCAGATTGGTACTAATTCTTATATTTAATACCGAATAGTACTAATTAGGTACTAATTCGTGTATAAGTTTTAACATGAAATTCTATTGGGTACCGTGGTAGCGACATGTACTTGCCAAAGCATGTCACTGGCCTGGTATAAACTATTTGATACGCTATAACTCAGGATCCTGATGGGTACTGATTCTAATATTATTTCGAAATAGTACCAATTAGATACTAATTCGTGTATAAGTTTTAACATGAAATTCTATTGGGTACCGTGGTAGCGACATGTACTTGCCAAAGCATGTCACTGGCCCGGTATAAACTATTTGATACGCTATAACTCAGGATCCTGATGGGTACTGATTCTAATATTATTTCCAAATAGTACTAATTAGGTACTAATTCGTGTATAAGTTTTAACATGAAATTCTATTGGGTACCGTGGTAGCGACATGTACTTGCCAAAGCATGTCACTGGCCCGGTATAAACTATTTGATACGCTATAACTCAGGATCCTGATGGGTACTAATTCTTATATTTAATACCGAATAGTACTCATTAGATACTAATTCGTGTATAAGTTTTAACATGAAATTCTATTGGGTACCGTGGTAGCGACATGTACTTGCCAAAGCATGTCACTGGCCCGGTATAAACTATTTGATACGCTATAACTCAGGATCCAGATTGGTACTAATTCTTATATTTAATACCGAATAGTACTAATTAGGTACTAATTCGTGTATAAGTTTTAACATGAAATTCTATTGGGTACCGTGGTAGCGACATGTACTTGCCAAAGCATGTCACTGGCCCGGTATAAACTATTTGATACGCTATAACTCAGGATCCTGATGGGTACTGATTCTAATATTATTTCGAAATAGTACCAATTAGATACTAATTCGTGTATAAGTTTTAACATGAAATTCTATTGGGTACCGTGGTAGCGACATGTACTTGCCAAAGCATGTCCCTGGCCCGGTATAAACTATTTGATACGCTATAACTCAGGATCCAGATTGGTACTAATTCTTATATTTAATACCGAATAGTACTAATTAGGTACTAATTCGTGTATAAGTTTTAACATGAAATTCTATTGGGTACCGTGGTAGCGACATGTACTTGCCAAAGCATGTCACTGGCCTGGTATAAACTATTTGATACGCTATAACTCAGGATCCTGATGGGTACTGATTCTAATATTATTTCGAAATAGTACCAATTAGATACTAATTCGTGTATAAGTTTTAACATGAAATTCTATTGGGTACCGTGGTAGCGACATGTACTTGCCAAAGCATGTCACTGGCCCGGTATAAACTATTTGATACGCTATAACTCAGGATCCTGATGGGTACTGATTCTAATATTATTTCGAAATAGTACCAATTAGATACTAATTCGTGTATAAGTTTTAACATGAAATTCTATTGGGTACCGTGGTAGCGACATGTACTTGCCAAAGCATGTCCCTGGCCCGGTATAAACTATTTGATACGCTATAACTCAGGATCCAGATTGGTACTAATTCTTATATTTAATACCGAATAGTACTAATTAGGTACTAATTCGTGTATAAGTTTTAACATGAAATTCTATTGGGTACCGTGGTAGCGACATGTACTTGCCAAAGCATGTCACTGGCCTGGTATAAACTATTTGATACGCTATAACTCAGGATCCTGATGGGTACTGATTCTAATATTATTTCGAAATAGTACCAATTAGATACTAATTCGTGTATAAGTTTTAACATGAAATTCTATTGGGTACCGTGGTAGCGACATGTACTTGCCAAAGCATGTCACTGGCCCGGTATAAACTATTTGATACGCTATAACTCAGGATCCTGATGGGTACTGATTCTAATATTATTTCCAAATAGTACTAATTAGGTACTAATTCGTGTATAAGTTTTAACATGAAATTCTATTGGGTACCGTGGTAGCGACATGTACATGCCAAAGCATGTCACTGGCCCGGTATAAACTATTTGATACGCTATAACTCAGGATCCTGATGGGTACTAATTCTTATATTTAATACCGAATAGTACTAATTAGATACTAATTCGTGTATAAGTTTTAACATGAAATTCTATTGGGTACCGTGGTAGCGACATGTACTTGCCAAAGCATGTCACTGGCCCGGTATAAACTATTTGATACGCTATAACTCAGGATCCAGATTGGTACTAATTCTTATATTTAATACCGAATAGTACTAATTAGGTACTAATTCGTGTATAAGTTTTAACATGAAATTCTATTGGGTACCGTGGTAGCGACATGTACTTGCCAAAGCATGTCACTGGCCCGGTATAAACTATTTGATACGCTATAACTCAGGATCCTGATGGGTACTGATTCTAATATTATTTCGAAATAGTACCAATTAGATACTAATTCGTGTATAAGTTTTAACATGAAATTCTATTGGGTACCGTGGTAGCGACATGTACTTGCCAAAGCATGTCACTGGCCCGGTATAAACTATTTGATACGCTATAACTCAGGATCCAGATTGGTACTAATTCTTATATTTAATACCGAATAGTACTAATTAGGTACTAATTCGTGTATAAGTTTTAACATGAAATTCTATTGGGTACCGTGGTAGCGACATGTACTTGCCAAAGCATGTCACTGGCCCGGTATAAACTATTTGATACGCTATAACTCAGGATCCTGATGGGTACTGATTCTAATATTATTTCGAAATAGTACCAATTAGATACTTATTCGTGTATAAGTTTTAACATGAAATTCTATTGGGTACCGTGGTAGCGACATGTACTTGCCAAAGCATGTCACTGTCCCGGTATAAACTATTTGATACGCTATAACTCAGGATCCTGATGGGTACTGATTCTAATATTATTTCCAAATAGTACTAATTAGGTACTAATTCGTGTATAAGTTTTAACATGAAATTCTATTGGGTACCGTGGTAGCGACATGTACTTGCCAAAGCATGTCACTGGCCCGGTATAAACTATTTGATACGCTATAACTCAGGATCCTGATGGGTACTGATTCTAATATTATTTCGAAATAGTACCAATTAGATACTAATTCGTGTATAAGTTTTAACATGAAATTCTATTGGGTACCGTGGTAGCGACATGTACTTGCCAAAGCATGTCCCTGGCCCGGTATAAACTATTTGATACGCTATAACTCAGGATCCAGATTGGTACTAATTCTTATATTTAATACCGAATAGTACTAATTAGGTACTAATTCGTGTATAAGTTTTTACATGAAATTCTATTGGGTACCGTGGTAGCGACATGTACTTGCCAAAGCATGTCACTGGCCCGGTATAAACTATTTGATACGCTATAACTCAGGATCCTGATGGGTACTGATTCTAATATTATTTCGAAATAGTACCAATTAGATATTAATTCGTGTATAAGTTTTAACATGAAATTCTATTGGGTACCGTGGTAGCGACATGTACTTGCCAAAGCATGTCACTGGCCCGGTATAAACTATTTGATACGCTATAACTCAGGATCCTGATGGGTACTGATTCTAATATTATTTCCAAATAGTACTAATTAGGTACTAATTCGTGTATAAGTTTTAACATGAAATTCTATTGGGTACCGTGGTAGCGACATGTACTTGCCAAAGCATGTCACTGGCCCGGTATAAACTATTTGATACGCTATAACTCAGGATCCAGATTGGTACTAATTCTTATATTTAATACCGAATAGTACTAATTAGGTACTAATTCGTGTATAAGTTTTAACATGATATTCTATTGGGTACCGTGGTAGCGACATGTACTTGCCAAAGCATGTCACTGGCCCGGTATAAACTATTTGATACGCTATAACTCAGGATCCTGATGGGTACTGATTCTAATATTATTTCGAAATAGTACCAATTAGATACTAATTCGTGTATAAGTTTTAACATGAAATTCTATTGGGTACCGTGGTAGCGACATGTACTTGCCAAAGCATGTCACTGTCCCGGTATAAACTATTTGATACGCTATAACTCAGGATCCTGATGGGTACTGATTCTAATATTATTTCCAAATAGTACTAATTAGGTACTAATTCGTGTATAAGTTTTAACATGAAATTCTATTGGGTACCGTGGTAGCGACATGTACTTGCCAAAGCATGTCACTGGCCCGGTATAAACTATTTGATACGCTATAACTCAGGATCCTGATGGGTACTGATTCTAATATTATTTCGAAATAGTACCAATTAGATACTAATTCGTGTATAAGTTTTAACATGAAATTCTATTGGGTACCGTGGTAGCGACATGTACTTGCCAAAGCATGTCACTGGCCCGGTATAAACTATTTGATACGCTATAACTCAGGATCCTGATGGGTACTGATTCTAATATTATTTCGAAATAGTACCAATTAGATACTAATTCGTGTATAAGTTTTAACATGAAATTCTATTGGGTACCGTGGTAGCGACATGTACTTGCCAAAGCATGTCCCTGGCCCGGTATAAACTATTTGATACGCTATAACTCAGGATCCAGATTGGTACTAATTCTTATATTTAATACCGAATAGTACTAATTAGGTACTAATTCGTGTATAAGTTTTAACATGAAATTCTATTGGGTACCGTGGTAGCGACATGTACTTGCCAAAGCATGTCACTGGCCTGGTATAAACTATTTGATACGCTATAACTCAGGATCCTGATGGGTACTGATTCTAATATTATTTCGAAATAGTACCAATTAGATACTAATTCGTGTATAAGTTTTAACATGAAATTCTATTGGGTACCGTGGTAGCGACATGTACTTGCCAAAGCATGTCACTGGCCCGGTATAAACTATTTGATACGCTATAACTCAGGATCCTGATGGGTACTGATTCTAATATTATTTCGAAATAGTACCAATTAGATACTAATTCGTGTATAAGTTTTAACATGAAATTCTATTGGGTACCGTGGTAGCGACATGTACTTGCCAAAGCATGTCCCTGGCCCGGTATAAACTATTTGATACGCTATAACTCAGGATCCAGATTGGTACTAATTCTTATATTTAATACCGAATAGTACTAATTAGGTACTAATTCGTGTATAAGTTTTAACATGAAATTCTATTGGGTACCGTGGTAGCGACATGTACTTGCCAAAGCATGTCACTGGCCTGGTATAAACTATTTGATACGCTATAACTCAGGATCCTGATGGGTACTGATTCTAATATTATTTCGAAATAGTACCAATTAGATACTAATTCGTGTATAAGTTTTAACATGAAATTCTATTGGGTACCGTGGTAGCGACATGTACTTGCCAAAGCATGTCACTGGCCCGGTATAAACTATTTGATACGCTATAACTCAGGATCCTGATGGGTACTGATTCTAATATTATTTCCAAATAGTACTAATTAGGTACTAATTCGTGTATAAGTTTTAACATGAAATTCTATTGGGTACCGTGGTAGCGACATGTACTTGCCAAAGCATGTCACTGGCCCGGTATAAACTATTTGATACACTATAACTCAGGATCCTGATGGGTACTAATTCTTATATTTAATACCGAATAGTACTAATTAGATACTAATTCGTGTATAAGTTTTAACATGAAATTCTATTGGGTACCGTGGTAGCGACATGTACTTGCCAAAGCATGTCACTGGCCCGGTATAAACTATTTGATACGCTATAACTCAGGATCCAGATTGGTACTAATTCTTATATTTAATACCGAATAGTACTAATTAGGTACTAATTCGTGTATAAGTTTTAACATGAAATTCTATTGGGTACCGTGGTAGCGACATGTACTTGCCAAAGCATGTCACTGGCCCGGTATAAACTATTTGATACGCTATAACTCAGGATCCTGATGGGTACTGATTCTAATATTATTTCGAAATAGTACCAATTAGATACTAATTCGTGTATAAGTTTTAACATGAAATTCTATTGGGTACCGTGGTAGCGACATGTACTTGCCAAAGCATGTCACTGGCCCGGTATAAACTATTTGATACGCTATAACTCAGGATCCTGATGGGTACTGATTCTAATATTATTTCCAAATAGTACTAATTAGGTACTAATTCGTGTATAAGTTTTAACATGAAATTCTATTGGGTACCGTGGTAGCGACATGTACTTGCCAAAGCATGTCACTGGCCCGGTATAAACTATTTGATACGCTATAACTCAGGATCCTGATGGGTACTGATTCTAATATTATTTCGAAATAGTACCAATTAGATACTTATTCGTGAATAAGTTTTAACATGAAATTCTATTGGGTACCGTGGTAGCGACATGTACTTGCCAAAGCATGTCACTGTCCCGGTATAAACTATTTGATACGCTATAACTCAGGATCCTGATGGGTACTGATTCTAATATTATTTCCAAATAGTACTAATTAGGTACTAATTCGTGTATAAGTTTTAACATGAAATTCTATTGGGTACCGTGGTAGCGACATGTACTTGCCAAAGCATGTCACTGGCCCGGTATAAACTATTTGATACGCTATAACTCAGGATCCTGATGGGTACTGATTCTAATATTATTTCGAAATAGTACCAATTAGATACTAATTCGTGTATAAGTTTTAACATGAAATTCTATTGGGTACCGTGGTAGCGACATGTACTTGCCAAAGCATGTCCCTGGCCCGGTATAAACTATTTGATACGCTATAACTCAGGATCCAGATTGGTACTAATTCTTATATTTAATACCGAATAGTACTAATTAGGTACTAATTCGTGTATAAGTTTTTACATGAAATTCTATTGGGTACCGTGGTAGCGACATGTACTTGCCAAAGCATGTCACTGGCCCGGTATAAACTATTTGATACGCTATAACTCAGGATCCTGATGGGTACTGATTCTAATATTATTTCGAAATAGTACCAATTAGATATTAATTCGTGTATAAGTTTTAACATGAAATTCTATTGGGTACCGTGGTAGCGACATGTACTTGCCAAAGCATGTCACTGGCCCGGTATAAACTATTTGATACGCTATAACTCAGGATCCTGATGGGTACTGATTCTAATATTATTTCCAAATAGTACTAATTAGGTACTAATTCGTGTATAAGTTTTAACATGAAATTCTATTGGGTACCGTGGTAGCGACATGTACTTGCCAAAGCATGTCACTGGCCCGGTATAAACTATTTGATACGCTATAACTCAGGATCCTGATGGGTACTAATTCTTATATTTAATACCGAATAGTACTAATTAGATACTAATTCGTGTATAAGTTTTAACATGAAATTCTATTGGGTACCGTGGTAGCGACATGTACTTGCCAAAGCATGTCACTGGCCCGGTATAAACTATTTGATACGCTATAACTCAGGATCCAGATTGGTACTAATTCTTATATTTAATACCGAATAGTACTAATTAGGTACTAATTCGTGTATAAGTTTTAACATGAAATTCTATTGGGTACCGTGGTAGCGACATGTACTTGCCAAAGCATGTCACTGGCCCGGTATAAACTATTTGATACGCTATAACTCAGGATCCTGATGGGTACTGATTCTAATATTATTTCGAAATAGTACCAATTAGATACTAATTCGTGTATAAGTTTTAACATGAAATTCTATTGGGTACCGTGGTAGCGACATGTACTTGCCAAAGCATGTCACTGGCCCGGTATAAACTATTTGATACGCTATAACTCAGGATCCTGATGGTTACTGATTCTAATATTATTTCGAAATAGTACCAATTAGATACTAATTCGTGTATAAGTTTTAACATGAAATTCTATTGGGTACCGTGGTAGCGACATGTACTTGCCAAAGCATGTCACTGGCCCGGTATAAACTATTTGATACGCTATAACTCAGGATCCAGATTGGTACTAATTCTTATATTTAATACCGAATAGTACCAATTAGGTACTAATTCGTGTATAAGTTTTAACATGAAATTCTATTGGGTACCGTGGTAGCGACATGTACTTGCCAAAGCATGTCACTGGCCCGGTATAAACTATTTGATACGCTATAACTCAGGATCCTGATGGGTACTGATTCTAATATTATTTCGAAATAGTACCAATTAGATACTAATTCGTGTATAAGTTTTAACATGAAATTCTATTGGGTACCGTGGTAGCGACATGTACTTGCCAAAGCATGTCACTGTCCCGGTATAAACTATTTGATACGCTATAACTCAGGATCCTGATGGGTACTGATTCTAATATTATTTCCAAATAGTACTAATTAGGTACTAATTCGTGTATAAGTTTTAACATGAAATTCTATTGGGTACCGTGGTAGCGACATGTACTAGCCAAAGCATGTCACTGGCCCGGTATAAACTATTTGATACGCTATAACTCAGGATCCTGATGGGTACTGATTCTAATATTATTTCGAAATAGTACCAATTAGATACTAATTCGTGTATAAGTTTTAACATGAAATTCTATTGGGTACCGTGGTAGCGACATGTACTTGCCAAAGCATGTCACTGGCCCGGTATAAACTATTTGATACGCTATAACTCAGGATCCTGATGGGTACTGATTCTAATATTATTTCGAAATAGTACCAATTAGATACTAATTCGTGTATATGTTTTAACATGATATTCTATTGGGTACCGTGGTAGCGACATGTACTTGCCAAAGCATGTCACTGTCCCGGTATAAACTATTTGATACGCTATAACTCAGGATCCTGATGGGTACTGATTCTAATATTATTTCCAAATAGTACTAATTAGGTACTAATTCGTGTATAAGTTTTAACATGAAATTCTATTGGGTACCGTGGTAGCGACATGTACTAGCCAAAGCATGTCACTGGCCCGGTATAAACTATTTGATACGCTATAACTCAGGATCCTGATGGGTACTGATTCTAATATTATTTCGAAATAGTACCAATTAGATACTAATTCGTGTATAAGTTTTAACATGAAATTCTATTGGGTACCGTGGTAGCGACATGTACTTGCCAAAGCATGTCACTGGCCCGGTATAAACTATTTGATACGCTATAACTCAGGATCCTGATGGGTACTGATTCTAATATTATTTCGAAATAGTACCAATTAGATACTAATTCGTGTATAAGTTTTAACATGAAATTCTATTGGGTACCGTGGTAGCGACATGTACTTGCCAAAGCATGTCCCTGGCCCGGTATAAACTATTTGATACGCTATAACTCAGGATCCAGATTGGTACTAATTCTTATATTTAATACCGAATAGTACTAATTAGGTACTAATTCGTGTATAAGTTTTAACATGAAATTCTATTGGGTACCGTGGTAGCGACATGTACTTGCCAAAGCATGTCACTGGCCCGGTATAAACTATTTGATACGCTATAACTCAGGATCCTGATGGGTACTGATTCTAATATTATTTCGAAATAGTACCAATTAGATACTAATTCGTGTATAAGTTTTAACATGAAATTCTATTGGGTACCGTGGTAGCGACATGTACTTGCCTAAGCATGTCACTCGCCCGGTATAAACTATTTGATACGCTATAACTCAGGATCCTGATGGGTACTGATTCTAATATTATTTCCAAATAGTACTAATTAGGTACTAATTCGTGTATAAGTTTTAACATGAAATTCTATTGGGTACCGTGGTAGCGACATGTACTTGCCAAAGCATGTCACTGGCCCGGTATAAACTATTTGATACGCTATAACTCAGGATCCTGATGGGTACTGATTCTAATATTATTTCGAAATAGTACCAATAAGATACTAATTCGTGTATAAGTTTTAACATGAAATTCTATTGGGTACCGTGGTAGCGACATGTACTTGCCAAAGCATGTCACTGGCCCGGTATAAACTATTTGATACGCTATAACTCAGGATCCTGATGGGTACTAATTCTTATATTTAATACCAAATAGTACTAATTAGGTACTAATTCGTGTATAAGTTTTAACATGAAATTCTATTGGGTACCGTGGTAGCGACATGTACTTGCCAAAGCATGTCACTGGCCCGGTATAAACTATTTGATACGCTATAACTCAGGATCCAGATTGGTACTAATTCTTATATTTAATACCGAATAGTACTAATTAGGTACTAATTCGTGTATAAGTTTTAACATGAAATTCTATTGGGTACCGGGTAGCGACATGTACTTGCCAAAGCATGTCACTGGCCCGGTATAAACTATTTGATACGCTATAACTCAGGATCCTGATGGGTACTGATTCTAATATTATTTCGAAATAGTACCAATTAGATACTAATTCGTGTATAAGTTTTAACATGAAATTCTATTGGGTACCGTGGTAGCGACATGTACTTGCCAAAGCATGTCACTGGCCCGGTATAAACTATTTGATACGCTATAACTCAGGATCCTGATGGGTACTAATTCTTATATTTAATACCAAATAGTACTAATTAGGTACTAATTCGTGTATAAGTTTTAACATGAAATTCTATTGGGTACCGTGGTAGCGACATGTACTTGCCAAAGCATGTCACTGGCCTGGTATAAACTATTTGATACGCTATAACTCAGGATCCTGATGGGTACTGATTCTAATATTATTTCGAAATAGTACCAATTAGATACTAATTCGTGTATAAGTTTTAACATGAAATTCTATTGGGTACCGTGGTAGCGACATGTACTTGCCAAAGCATGTCACTGGCCCGGTATAAACTATTTGATACGCTATAACTCAGGATCCTGATGGGTACTGATTCTAATATTATTTCCAAATAGTACTAATTAGGTACTAATTCGTGTATAAGTTTTAACATGAAATTCTATTGGGTACCGTGGTAGCGACATGTACTTGCCAAAGCATGTCACTGGCCCGGTATAAACTATTTGATACGCTATAACTCAGGATCCTGATGGGTACTAATTCTTATATTTAATACCGAATAGTACTAATTAGATACTAATTCGTGTATAAGTTTTAACATGAAATTCTATTGGGTACCGTGGTAGCGACATGTACTTGCCAAAGCATGTCACTGGCCCGGTATAAACTATTTGATACGCTATAACTCAGGATCCAGATTGGTACTAATTCTTATATTTAATACCGAATAGTACTAATTAGGTACTAATTCGTGTATAAGTTTTAACATGAAATTCTATTGGGTACCGTGGTAGCGACATGTACTTGCCAAAGCATGTCACTGGCCCGGTATAAACTATTTGATACGCTATAACTCAGGATCCTGATGGGTACTGATTCTAATATTATTTCGAAATAGTACCAATTAGATACTTATTCGTGTATAAGTTTTAACATGAAATTCTATTGGGTACCGTGGTAGCGACATGTACTTGCCAAAGCATGTCACTGTCCCGGTATAAACTATTTGATACGCTATAACTCAGGATCCTGATGGGTACTGATTCTAATATTATTTCCAAATAGTACTAATTAGGTACTAATTCGTGTATAAGTTTTAACATGAAATTCTATTGGGTACCGTGGTAGCGACATGTACTTGCCAAAGCATGTCACTGGCCCGGTATAAACTATTTGATACGCTATAACTCAGGATCCTGATGGGTACTGATTCTAATATTATTTCGAAATAGTACCAATTAGATACTAATTCGTGTATAAGTTTTAACATGAAATTCTATTGGGTACCGTGGTAGCGACATGTACTTGCCAAAGCATGTCCCTGGCCCGGTATAAACTATTTGATACGCTATAACTCAGGATCCAGATTGGTACTAATTCTTATATTTAATACCGAATAGTACTAATTAGGTACTAATTCGTGTATAAGTTTTAACATGAAATTCTATTGGGTACCGTGGTAGCGACATGTACTTGCCAAAGCATGTCACTGGCCCGGTATAAACTATTTGATACGCTATAACTCAGGATCCTGATGGGTACTGATTCTAATATTATTTCGAAATAGTACCAATTAGATATTAATTCGTGTATAAGTTTTAACATGAAATTCTATTGGGTACCGTGGTAGCGACATGTACTTGCCAAAGCATGTCACTGGCCCGGTATAAACTATTTGATACGCTATAACTCAGGATCCTGATGGGTACTGATTCTAATATTATTTCCAAATAGTACTAATTAGGTACTAATTCGTGTATAAGTTTTAACATGAAATTCTATTGGGTACCGTGGTAGCGACATGTACTTGCCAAAGCATGTCACTGGCCCGGTATAAACTATTTGATACGCTATAACTCAGGATCCTGATGGGTACTAATTCTTATATTTAATACCGAATAGTACTAATTAGATACTAATTCGTGTATAAGTTTTAACATGAAATTCTATTGGGTACCGTGGTAGCGACATGTACTTGCCAAAGCATGTCACTGGCCCGGTATAAACTATTTGATACGCTATAACTCAGGATCCAGATTGGTACTAATTCTTATATTTAATACCGAATAGTACTAATTAGGTACTAATTCGTGTATAAGTTTTAACATGAAATTCTATTGGGTACCGTGGTAGCGACATGTACTTGCCAAAGCATGTCACTGGCCCGGTATAAACTATTTGATACGCTATAACTCAGGATCCTGATGGGTACTGATTCTAATATTATTTCGAAATAGTACCAATTAGATACTAATTCGTGTATAAGTTTTAACATGAAATTCTATTGGGTACCGTGGTAGCGACATGTACTTGCCAAAGCATGTCACTGGCCCGGTATAAACTATTTGATACGCTATAACTCAGGATCCTGATGGGTACTGATTCTAATATTATTTCGAAATAGTACCAATTAGATACTAATTCGTGTATAAGTTTTAACATGAAATTCTATTGGGTACCGTGGTAGCGACATGTACTTGCCAAAGCATGTCACTGGCCCGGTATAAACTATTTGATACGCTATAACTCAGGATCCAGATTGGTACTAATTCTTATATTTAATACCGAATAGTACTAATTAGGTACTAATTCGTGTATAAGTTTTAACATGAAATTCTATTGGGTACCGTGGTAGCGACATGTACTTGCCAAAGCATGTCACTGGCCCGGTATAAACTATTTGATACGCTATAACTCAGGATCCTGATGGGTACTGATTCTAATATTATTTCGAAATAGTACCAATTAGATACTAATTCGTGTATAAGTTTTAACATGAAATTCTATTGGGTACCGTGGTAGCGACATGTACTTGCCAAAGCATGTCACTGTCCCGGTATAAACTATTTGATACGCTATAACTCAGGATCCTGATGGGTACTGATTCTAATATTATTTCCAAATAGTACTAATTAGGTACTAATTCGTGTATAAGTTTTAACATGAAATTCTATTGGGTACCGTGGTAGCGACATGTACTAGCCAAAGCATGTCACTGGCCCGGTATAAACTATTTGATACGCTATAACTCAGGATCCTGATGGGTACTGATTCTAATATTATTTCGAAATAGTACCAATTAGATACTAATTCGTGTATAAGTTTTAACATGAAATTCTATTGGGTACCGTGGTAGCGACATGTACTTGCCAAAGCATGTCACTGGCCCGGTATAAACTATTTGATACGCTATAACTCAGGATCCTTATGGGTACTGATTCTAATATTATTTCGAAATAGTACCAATTAGATACTAATTCGTGTATAAGTTTTAACATGAAATTCTATTGGGTACCGTGGTAGCGACATGTACTTGCCAAAGCATGTCCCTGGCCCGGTATAAACTATTTGATACGCTATAACTCAGGATCCAGATTGGTACTAATTCTTATATTTAATACCGAATAGTACTAATTAGGTACTAATTCGTGTATAAGTTTTAACATGAAATTCTATTGGGTACCGTGGTAGCGACATGTACTTGCCAAAGCATGTCACTGGCCCGGTATAAACTATTTGATACGCTATAACTCAGGATCCTGATGGGTACTGATTCTAATATTATTTCGAAATAGTACCAATTAGATACTAATTCGTGTATAAGTTTTAACATGAAATTCTATTGGGTACCGTGGTAGCGACATGTACTTGCCAAAGCATGTCACTGGCCCGGTATATACTATTTGATACGCTATAACTCAGGATCCTGATGGGTACTGATTCTAATATTATTTCCAAATAGTACTAATTAGGTACTAATTCGTGTATAAGTTTTAACATGAAATTCTATTGGGTACCGTGGTAGCGACATGTACTTGCCAAAGCATGTCACTGGCCCGGTATAAACTATTTGATACGCTATAACTCAGGATCCTGATGGGTACTGATTCTAATATTATTTCGAAATAGTACCAATTAGATACTAATTCGTGTATAAGTTTTAACATGAAATTCTATTGGGTACCGTGGTAGCGACATGTACTTGCCAAAGCATGTCACTGGCCCGGTATAAACTATTTGATACGCTATAACTCAGGATCCTGATGGGTACTAATTCTTATATTTAATACCAAATAGTACTAATTAGGTACTAATTCGTGTATAAGTTTTAACATGAAATTCTATTGGGTACCGTGGTAGCGACATGTACTTGCCAAAGCATGTCACTTGCCCGGTATAAACTATTTGATACGCTATAACTCAGGATCCTGATGGGTACTGATTCTAATATTATTTCGAAATAGTACCAATTAGATACTAATTCGTGTATAAGTTTTAACATGAAATTCTATTGGGTACCGTGGTAGCGACATGTACTTGCCAAAGCATGTCACTGGCCCGGTATAAACTATTTGATACGCTATAACTCAGGATCCAGATTGGTACTAATTCTTATATTTAATACCGAATAGTACTAATTAGGTACTAATTCGTGTATAAGTTTTAACATGAAATTCTATTGGGTACCGTGGTAGCGACATGTACTTGCCAAAGCATGTCACTGGCCCGGTATAAACTATTTGATACGCTATAACTCAGGATCCTGATGGGTACTGATTCTAATATTATTTCGAAATAGTACCAATTAGATACTAATTCGTATTTAAGTTTTAACATGAAATTCTATTGGGTACCGTGGTAGCGACATGTACTTGCCAAAGCATGTCACTGTCCCGGTATAAACTATTTGATACGCTATAACTCAGGATCCTGATGGGTACTGATTCTAATATTATTTCCAAATAGTACTAATTAGGTACTAATTCGTGTATAAGTTTTAACATGAAATTCTATTGGGTACCGTGGTAGCGACATGTACTAGCCAAAGCATGTCACTGGCCCGGTATAAACTATTTGATACGCTATAACTCAGGATCCTGATGGGTACTGATTCTAATATTATTTCGAAATAGTACCAATTAGATACTAATTCGTGTATAAGTTTTAACATGAAATTCTATTGGGTACCGTGGTAGCGACATGTACTTGCCAAAGCATGTCACTGGCCCGGTATAAACTATTTGATACGCTATAACTCAGGATCCTGATGGGTACTGATTCTAATATTATTTCGAAATAGTACCAATTAGATACTAATTCGTGTATAAGTTTTAACATGAAATTCTATTGGGTACCGTGGTAGCGACATGTACTTGCCAAAGCATGTCCCTGGCCCGGTATAAACTATTTGATACGCTATAACTCAGGATCCAGATTGGTACTAATTCTTATATTTAATACCGAATAGTACTAATTAGGTACTAATTCGTGTATAAGTTTTAACATGAAATTCTATTGGGTACCGTGGTAGCGACATGTACTTGCCAAAGCATGTCACTGGCCCGGTATAAACTATTTGATACGCTATAACTCAGGATCCTGATGGGTACTGATTCTAATATTATTTCGAAATAGTACCAATTAGATACTAATTCGTGTATAAGTTTTAACATGAAATTCTATTGGGTACCGTGGTAGCGACATGTTCTTGCCAAAGCATGTCACTGGCCCGGTATAAACTATTTGATACGCTATAACTCAGGATCCTGATGGGTACTGATTCTAATATTATTTCCAAATAGTACTAATTAGGTACTAGTTCGTGTATAAGTTTTAACATGAAATTCTATTGGGTACCGTGGTAGCGACATGTACTTGCCAAAGCATGTCACTGGCCCGGTATAAACTATTTGATACGCTATAACTCAGGATCCTGATGGGTACTGATTCTAATATTATTTCGAAATAGTACCAATTAGATACTAATTCGTGTATAAGTTTTAACATGAAATTCTATTGGGTACCGTGGTAGCGACATGTACTTGCCAAAGCATGTCACTGGCCCGGTATAAACTATTTGATACGCTATAACTCAGGATCCTGATGGGTACTAATTCTTATATTTAATACCAAATAGTACTAATTAGGTACTAATTCGTGTATAAGTTTTAACATGAAATTCTATTGGGTACCGTGGTAGCGACATGTACTAGCCAAAGCATGTCACTGGCCCGGTATAAACTATTTGATACGCTATAACTCAGGATCCTGATGGGTACTGATTCTAATATTATTTCGAAATAGTACCAATTAGATACTAATTCGTGTATAAGTTTTAACATGAAATTCTATTGGGTACCGTGGTAGCGACATGTACTTGCCAAAGCATGTCACTGGCCCGGTATAAACTATTTGATACGCTATAACTCAGGATCCTGATGGGTACTGATTCTAATATTATTTCGAAATAGTACCAATTAGATACTAATTCGTGTATAAGTTTTAACATGAAATTCTATTGGGTACCGTGGTAGCGACATGTACTTGCCAAAGCATGTCCCTGGCCCGGTATAAACTATTTGATACGCTATAACTCAGGATCCAGATTGGTACTAATTCTTATATTTAATACCGAATAGTACTAATTAGGTACTAATTCGTGTATAAGTTTTAACATGAAATTCTATTGGGTACCGTGGTAGCGACATGTACTTGCCAAAGCATGTCACTGGCCCGGTATAAACTATTTGATACGCTATAACTCAGGATCCTGATGGGTACTGATTCTAATATTATTTCGAAATAGTACCAATTAGATACTAATTCGTGTATAAGTTTTAACATGAAATTCTATTGGGTACCGTGGTAGCGACATGTACTTGCCAAAGCATGTCACTGGCCCGGTATAAACTATTTGATACGCTATAACTCAGGATCCTGATGGGTACTGATTCTAATATTATTTCCAAATAGTACTAATTAGGTACTAGTTCGTGTATAAGTTTTAACATGAAATTCTATTGGGTACCGTGGTAGCGACATGTACTTGCCAAAGCATGTCACTGGCCCGGTATAAACTATTTGATACGCTATAACTCAGGATCCTGATGGGTACTGATTCTAATATTATTTCGAAATAGTACCAATTAGATACTAATTCGTGTATAAGTTTTAACATGAAATTCTATTGGGTACCGTGGTAGCGACATGTACTTGCCAAAGCATGTCACTGGCCCGGTATAAACTATTTGATACGCTATAACTCAGGATCCTGATGGGTACTAATTCTTATATTTAATACCAAATAGTACTAATTAGGTACTAATTCGTGTATAAGTTTTAACATGAAATTCTATTGGGTACCGTGGTAGCGACATGTACTTGCCAAAGCATGTCACTGGCCCGGTATAAACTATTTGATACGCTATAACTCAGGATCCTGATGGGTACTGATTCTAATATTATTTCGAAATAGTACTAATTAGGTACTAATTCGTGTATAAGTTTTAACATGAAATTCTATTGGGTACCGTGGTAGCGACATGTACTAGCCAAAGCATGTCACTGGCCCGGTATAAACTATTTGATACGCTATAACTCAGGATCCTGATGGGTACTGATTCTAATATTATTTCGAAATAGTACCAATTAGATACTAATTCGTGTATAAGTTTTAACATGAAATTCTATTGGGTACCGTGGTAGCGACATGTACTTGCCAAAGCATGTCACTGGCCCGGTATAAACTATTTGATACGCTATAACTCAGGATCCTGATGGGTACTGATTCTAATATTATTTCGAAATAGTACCAATTAGATACTAATTCGTGTATAAGTTTTAACATGAAATTCTATTGGGTACCGTGGTAGCGACATGTACTTGCCAAAGCATGTCACTGGCCCGGTATAAACTATTTGATACGCTATAACTCAGGATCCTGATGGGTACTAATTCTTATATTTAATACCAAATAGTACTAATTAGGTACTAATTCGTGTATAAGTTTTAACATGAAATTCTATTGGGTACCGTGGTAGCGACATGTACTAGCCAAAGCATGTCACTGGCCCGGTATAAACTATTTGATACGCTATAACTCAGGATCCTGATGGGTACTGATTCTAATATTATTTCGAAATAGTACCAATTAGATACTAATTCGTGTATAAGTTTTAACATGAAATTCTATTGGGTACCGTGGTAGCGACATGTACTTGCCAAAGCATGTCACTGGCCCGGTATAAACTATTTGATACGCTATAACTCAGGATCCTGATGGGTACTGATTCTAATATTATTTCGAAATAGTACCAATTAGATACTAATTCGTGTATAAGTTTTAACATGAAATTCTATTGGGTACCGTGGTAGCGACATGTACTTGCCAAAGCATGTCCCTGGCCCGGTATAAACTATTTGATACGCTATAACTCAGGATCCAGATTGGTACTAATTCTTATATTTAATACCGAATAGTACTAATTAGGTACTAATTCGTGTATAAGTTTTAACATGAAATTCTATTGGGTACCGTGGTAGCGACATGTACTTGCCAAAGCATGTCACTGGCCCGGTATAAACTATTTGATACGCTATAACTCAGGATCCTGATGGGTACTGATTCTAATATTATTTCGAAATAGTACCAATTAGATACTAATTCGTGTATAAGTTTTAACATGAAATTCTATTGGGTACCGTGGTAGCGACATGTACTTGCCAAAGCATGTCACTGGCCCGGTATAAACTATTTGATACGCTATAACTCAGGATCCTGATGGGTACTGATTCTAATATTATTTCCAAATAGTACTAATTAGGTACTAGTTCGTGTATAAGTTTTAACATGAAATTCTATTGGGTACCGTGGTAGCGACATGTACTTGCCAAAGCATGTCACTGGCCCGGTATAAACTATTTGATACGCTATAACTCAGGATCCTGATGGGTACTGATTCTAATATTATTTCGAAATAGTACCAATTAGATACTAATTCGTGTATAAGTTTTAACATGAAATTCTATTGGGTACCGTGGTAGCGACATGTACTTGCCAAAGCATGTCACTGGCCCGGTATAAACTATTTGATACGCTATAACTCAGGATCCTGATGGGTACTAATTCTTATATTTAATACCAAATAGTACTAATTAGGTACTAATTCGTGTATAAGTTTTAACATGAAATTCTATTGGGTACCGTGGTAGCGACATGTACTTGCCAAAGCATGTCACTGGCCCGGTATAAACTATTTGATACGCTATAACTCAGGATCCAGATTGGTACTAATTCTTATATTTAATACCGAATAGTACTAATTAGGTACTAATTCGTGTATAAGTTTTAACATGAAATTCTATTGGGTACCGTGGTAGCGACATGTACTTGCCAAAGCATGTCACTGGCCCGGTATAAACTATTTGATACGCTATAACTCAGGATCCTGATGGGTACTAATTCTTATATTTAATACCGAATAGTACTAATTAGGTACTAATTCGTGTATAAGTTTTAACATGAAATTCTATTGGGTACCGTGGTAGCGACATGTACTTGCCAAAGCATGTCACTGGCCCGGTATAAACTATTTGATACACTATAACTCAGGATCCTGATGGGTACTGATTCTAATATTATTTCGAAATAGTACCAATTAGATACTAATTCGTGTATAAGTTTTAACATGAAATTCTATTGGGTACCGTGGTTGCGACATGTACTTGCCAAAGCATGTCACTGGCCCGGTATAAACTATTTGATACGCTATAACTCAGGATCCTGATGGGTACTGATTCTAATATTATTTCGAAATAGTACCAATTAGATACTAATTCGTGTATAAGTTTTAACATGAAATTCTATTGGGTACCGTGGTAGCGACATGTACTTGCCAAAGCATGTCACTGGCCCGGTATAAACTATTTGATACGCTATAACTCAGGATCCAGATTGGTACTAATTCTTATATTTAATACCGAATAGTTCTAATTAGGTACTAATTCGTGTATAACTTTTAACATGAAATTCTATTGGGTACCGTGGTAGCGACATGTACTTGCCAAAGCATGTCACTGGCCCGGTGTAAACTTTTTGATACGCTATAACTCAGGATCCTGATGGGTACTGATTCTAATATTATTTCGAAATAGTACCAATTAGATACTAATTCGTGTATATGTTTTAACATGAAATTCTATTGGGTACCGTGGTAGCGACATGTTCTTGCCAAAGCATGTCACTGTCCCGGTATAAACTATTTGATACGCTATAACTCAGGATCCTGATGGGTACTGATTCTAATATTATTTCCAAATAGTACTAATTAGGTACTAATTCGTGTATAAGTTTTAACATGAAATTCTATTGGGTACCGTGGTAGCGACATGTACTTGCCAAAGCATGTCACTGGCCCGGTATAAACTATTTGATACGCTATAACTCAGGATCCTGATGGGTACTGATTCTAATATTATTTCGAAATAGTACCAATTAGATACTAATTCGTGTATATGTTTTAACATGAAATTCTATTGGGTACCGTGGTAGCGACATGTACTTGCCAAAGCATGTCACTGGCCCGGTATAAACTATTTGATACGCTATAACTCAGGATCCTGATGGGTACTGATTCTAATATTATTTCGAAATAGTACCAATTAGATACTAATTCGTGTATAAGTTTTAACATGAAATTCTATTGGGTACCGTGGTAGCGACATGTACTTGCCAAAGCATGTCACTGGCCCGGTATAAACTATTTGATACGCTATAACTCAGGATCCTGATGGGTACTGATTCTAATATTATTTCGATATAGTACCAATTAGATACTAATTCGTGTATAAGTTTTAACATGAAATTCTATTGGGTACCGTGGTAGCGACATGTACTTGCCAAAGCATGTCCCTGGCCCGGTATAAACTATTTGATACGCTATAACTCAGGATCCAGATTGGTACTAATTCTTATATTTAATACCGAATAGTACTAATTAGGTACTAATTCGTGTATAAGTTTTAACATGAAATTCTATTGGGTACCGTGGTAGCGACATGTACTTGCCAAAGCATGTCACTGGCCCGGTATAAACTATTTGATACGCTATAACTCAGGATCCTGATGGGTACTGATTCTAATATTATTTCGAAATAGTACCAATTAGATACTAATTCGTGTATAAGTTTTAACATGATATTCTATTGGGTACCGTGGTAGCGACATGTACTTGCCAAAGCATGTCACTGGCCCGGTATAAACTATTTGATACGCTATAACTCAGGATCCTGATGGGTACTGATTCTAATATTATTTCCAAATAGTACTAATTAGGTACTAATTCGTGTATAAGTTTTAACATGAAATTCTATTGGGTACCGTGGTAGCGACATGTACTTGCCAAAACATGTCACTGGCCCGGTATAAACTATTTGATACGCTATAACTCAGGATCCTGATGGGTACTAATTCTTATATTTAATACCGAATAGTACTAATTAGATACTAATTCGTGTATAAGTTTTAACATGAAATTCTATTGGGTACCGTGGTAGCGACATGTACTTGCCAAAGCATGTCACTGGCCCGGTATAAACTATTTGATACGCTATAACTCAGGATCCAGATTGGTACTAATTCTTATATTTAATACCGAATAGTACTAATTATGTACTAATTCGTGTATAAGTTTTAACATGAAATTCTATTGGGTACCGTGGTAGCGACATGTACTTGCCAAAGCATGTCACTGGCCCGGTATAAACTATTTGATACGCTATAACTCAGGATCCTGATGGGTACTGATTCTAATATTATTTCGAAATAGTACCAATTAGATACTAATTCGTGTATAAGTTTTAACATGAAATTCTATTGGGTACCGTGGTAGCGACATGTACTTGCCAAAGCATGTCACTGGCCCGGTATAAACTATTTGATACGCTATAACTCAGGATCCTGATGGGTACTGATTCTAATATTATTTCGAAATAGTACCAATTAGATACTAATTCGTGTATAAGTTTTAACATGAAATTCTATTGGGTACCGTGGTAGCGACATGTACTTGCCAAAGCATGTCACTGGCCCGGTATAAACTATTTGATACGCTATAACTCAGGATCCAGATTGGTACTAATTCTTATATTTAATACCGAATAGTACTAATTAGGTACTAATTCGTGTATAAGTTTTTACATGAAATTCTATTGGGTACCGTGGCAGCGACATGTACTTGCCAAAGCATGTCACTGGCCCGGTATAAACTATTTGATACGCTATAACTCAGGATCCTGATGGGTACTGATTCTAATATTATTTCGAAATAGTACCAATTAGATACTTATTCGTGTATAAGTTTTAACATGAAATTCTATTGGGTACCGTGGTAGCGACATGTACTTGCCAAAGCATGTCACTGGCCCGGTATAAACTATTTGATACGCTATAACTCAGGATCCTGATGGGTACTGATTCTAATATTATTTCGAAATAGTACCAATTAGATACTAATTCGTGTATAAGTTTTAACATGAAATTCTATTGGGTACCGTGGTAGCGACATGTACTTGCCAAAGCATGTCACTGGCCCGGTATAAACTATTTGATACGCTATAACTCAGGATCCTGATGGGTACTGATTCTAATATTATTTCGAAATAGTACCAATTAGATACTAATTCGTGTATAAGTTTTAACATGAAATTCTATTGGGTACCGTGGTAGCGACATGTACTTGCCAAACCATGTCCCTGGCCCGGTATAAACTATTTGATACGCTATAACTCAGGATCCAGATTGGTACTAATTCTTATATTTAATACCGAATAGTACTAATTAGGTACTAATTCGTGTATAAGTTTTAACATGAAATTCTATTGGGTACCGTGGTAGCGACATGTACTTGCCAAAGCATGTCACTGGCCCGGTATAAACTATTTGATACGCTATAACTCAGGATCCTGATGGGTACTGATTCTAATATTATTTCGAAATAGTACCAATTAGATACTAATTCGTGTATAAGTTTTAACATGATATTCTATTGGGTACCGTGGTAGCGACATGTACTTGCCAAAGCATGTCACTGGCCCGGTATAAACTATTTGATACGCTATAACTCAGGATCCTGATGGGTACTGATTCTAATATTATTTCCAAATAGTACTAATTAGGTACTAATTCGTGTATAAGTTTTAACATGAAATTCTATTGGGTACCGTGGTAGCGACATGTACTTGCCAAAGCATGTCACTGGCCCGGTATAAACTATTTGATACGCTATAACTCAGGATCCTGATGGGTACTAATTCTTATATTTAATACCGAATAGTACTAATTAGATACTAATTCGTGTATAAGTTTTAACATGAAATTCTATTGGGTACCGTGGTAGCGACATGTACTTGCCAAAGCATGTCACTGGCCCGGTATAAACTATTTGATACGCTATAACTCAGGATCCAGATTGGTACTAATTCTTATATTTAATACCGAATAGTACTAATTAGGTACTAATTCGTGTATAAGTTTTAACATGAAATTCTATTGGGTACCGTGGTAGCGACATGTACTTGCCAAAGCATGTCACTGGCCCGGTATAAACTATTTGATACGCTATAACTCAGGATCCTGATGGGTACTGATTCTAATATTATTTCGAAATAGTACCAATTAGATACTAATTCGTGTATAAGTTTTAACATGAAATTCTATTGGGTACCGTGGTAGCGACATGTACTTGCCAAAGCATGTCACTGGCCCGGTATAAACTATTTGATACGCTATAACTCAGGATCCTGATGGGTACTGATTCTAATATTATTTCGAAATAGTACCAATTAGATACTAATTCGTGTATAAGTTTTAACATGAAATTCTATTGGGTACCGTGGTAGCGACATGTACTTGCCAAAGCATGTCACTGGCCCGGTATAAACTATTTGATACGCTATAACTCAGGATCCAGATTGGTACTAATTCTTATATTTAATACCGAATAGTACTAATTAGGTACTAATTCGTGTATAAGTTTTTACATGAAATTCTATTGGGTACCGTGGCAGCGACATGTACTTGCCAAAGCATGTCACTGGCCCGGTATAAACTATTTGATACGCTATAACTCAGGATCCTGATGGGTACTGATTCTAATATTATTTCGAAATAGTACCAATTAGATACTTATTCGTGTATAAGTTTTAACATGAAATTCTATTGGGTACCGTGGTAGCGACATGTACTTGCCAAAGCATGTCACTGTCCCGGTATAAACTATTTGATACGCTATAACTCAGGATCCTGATGGGTACTGATTCTAATATTATTTCCAAATAGTACTAATTAGGTACTAATTCGTGTATAAGTTTTAACATGAAATTCTATTGGGTACCGTGGTAGCGACATGTACTTGCCAAAGCATGTCACTGGCCCGGTATAAACTATTTGATACGCTATAACTCAGGATCCTGATGGGTACTGATTCTAATATTATTTCGAAATAGTACCAATTAGATACTAATTCGTGTATAAGTTTTAACATGAAATTCTATTGGGTACCGTGGTAGCGACATGTACTTGCCAAAGCATGTCACTGGCCCGGTATAAACTATTTGATACGCTATAACTCAGGATCCTGATGGGTACTGATTCTAATATTATTTCGAAATAGTACCAATTAGATACTAATTCGTGTATAAGTTTTAACATGAAATTCTATTGGGTACCGTGGTAGCGACATGTACTTGCCAAAGCATGTCCCTGGCCCGGTATAAACTATTTGATACGCTATAACTCAGGATCCAGATTGGTACTAATTCTTATATTTAATACCGAATAGTACTAATTAGGTACTAATTCGTGTATAAGTTTTTACATGAAATTCTATTGGGTACCGTGGTAGCGACATGTACTTGCCAAAGCATGTCACTGGCCCGGTATAAACTATTTGATACGCTATAACTCAGGATCCTGATGGGTACTGATTCTAATATTATTTCGAAATAGTACCAATTAGATACTAATTCGTGTATAAGTTTTAACATGAAATTCTATTGGGTACCGTGGTAGCGACATGTACTTGCCAAAGCATGTCACTGGCCCGGTATAAACTATTTGATACGCTATAACTCAGGATCCTGATGGGTACTGATTCTAATATTATTTCCAAATAGTACTAATTAGGTACTAATTCGTGTATAAGTTTTAACATGAAATTCTATTGGGTACCGTGGTAGCGACATGTACTTGCCAAAGCATGTCACTGGCCCGGTATAAACTATTTGATACGCTATAACTCAGGATCCTGATGGGTACTAATTCTTATATTTAATACCGAATAGTACTAATTAGATACTAATTCGTGTATAAGTTTTAACATGAAATTCTATTGGGTACCGTGGTAGCGACATGTACTTGCCAAAGCATGTCACTGGCCCGGTATAAACTATTTGATACGCTATAACTCAGGATCCAGATTGGTACTAATTCTTATATTTAATACCGAATAGTACTAATTTGGTACTAATTCGTGTATAAGTTTTAACATGAAATTCTATTGGGTACCGTGGTAGCGACATGTACTTGCCAAAGCATGTCACTGGCCCGGTATAAACTATTTGATACGCTATAACTCAGGATCCTGATGGGTACTGATTCTAATATTATTTCGAAATAGTACCAATTAGATACTAATTCGTGTATAAGTTTTAACATGAAATTCTATTGGGTACCGTGGTAGCGACATGTACTTGCCAAAGCATGTCACTGGCCCGGTATAAACTATTTGATACGCTATAACTCAGGATCCTGATGGGTACTGATTCTAATATTATTTCGAAATAGTACCAATTAGATACTAATTCGTGTATAAGTTTTAACATGAAATTCTATTGGGTACCGTGGTAGCGACATGTACTTGCCAAAGCATGTCACTGGCCCGGTATAAACTATTTGATACGCTATAACTCAGGATCCAGATTGGTACTAATTCTTATATTTAATACCGAATAGTACTAATTAGGTACTAATTCGTGTATAAGTTTTAACATGAAATTCTATTGGGTACCGTGGTAGCGACATGTACTTGCCAAAGCATGTCACTGGCCCGGTATAAACTATTTGATACGCTATAACTCAGGATCCTGATGGGTACTGATTCTAATATTATTTCGAAATAGTACCAATTAGATACTAATTCGTGTATAAGTTTTAACATGAAATTCTATTGGGTACCGTGGTAGCGACATGTACTTGCCAAAGCATGTCACTGTCCCGGTATAAACTATTTGATACGCTATAACTCAGGATCCTGATGGGTACTGATTCTAATATTATTTCCAAATAGTACTAATTAGGTACTAATTCGTGTATAAGTTTTAACATGAAATTCTATTGGGTACCGTGGTAGCGACATGTACTTGCCAAAGCATGTCACTGGCCCGGTATAAACTATTTGATACGCTATAACTCAGGATCCTGATGGGTACTGATTCTAATATTATTTCGAAATAGTACCAATTAGATACTAATTCGTGTATAAGTTTTAACATGAAATTCTATTGGGTACCGTGGTAGCGACATGTACTTGGCAAAGCATGTCACTGGCCCGGTATAAACTATTTGATACGCTATAACTCAGGATCCTGATGGGTACTGATTCTAATATTATTTCGAAATAGTACCAATTAGATACTAATTCGTGTATAAGTTTTAACATGAAATTCTATTGGGTACCGTGGTAGCGACATGTACTTGCCAAAGCATGTCCCTGGCCCGGTATAAACTATTTGATACGCTATAACTCAGGATCCAGATTGGTACTAATTCTTATATTTAATACCGAATAGTACTAATTAGGTACTAATTCGTGTATAAGTTTTAACATGAAATTCTATTGGTACCGTGGTAGCGACATGTACTTGCCAAAGCATGTCACTGGCCCGGTATAAACTATTTGATACGCTATAACTCAGGATCCTGATGGGTACTGATTCTAATATTATTTCGAAATAGTACCAATTAGATACTAATTCGTGTATAAGTTTTAACATGAAATTCTATTGGGTACCGTGGTAGCGACATGTACTTGCCAAAGCATGTCACTGGCCCGGTATAAACTATTTGATACGCTATAACTCAGGATCCTGATGGGTACTGATTCTAATATTATTTCCAAATAGTACTAATTAGGTACTAATTCGTGTATAAGTTTTAACATGAAATTCTATTGGGTACCGTGGTAGCGACATGTACTTGCCAAAGCATGTCACTGGCCCGGTATAAACTATTTGATACGCTATAACTCAGGATCCTGATGGGTACTGATTCTAATATTATTTCGAAATAGTACCAATTAGATACTAATTCGTGTATAAGTTTTAACATGAAATTCTATTGGGTACCGTGGTAGCGACATGTACTTGCCAAAGCATGTCACTGGCCCGGTATAAACTATTTGATACGCTATAACTCAGGATCCTGATGGGTACTAATTCTTATATTTAATACCAAATAGTACTAATTAGGTACTAATTCGTGTATAAGTTTTAACATGAAATTCTATTGGGTACCGTGGTAGCGACATGTACTTGCCAAAGCATGTCACTGGCCCGGTATAAACTATATGATACGCTATAACTCAGGATCCAGATTGGTACTAATTCTTATATTTAATACCGAATAGTACTAATTAGGTACTAATTCGTGTATAAGTTTTAACATGAAATTCTATTGGGTACCGTGGTAGCGACATGTACTTGCCAAAGCATGTCACTAGCCCGGTATAAACTATTTGATACGCTATAACTCAGGATCCTGATGGGTACTAATTCTTATATTTAATACCGAATAGTACTAATTAGGTACTAATTCGTGTATAAGTTTTAACATGAAATTCTATTGGGTACCGTGGTAGCGACATGTACTTGCCAAAGCATGTCACTGGCCCGGTATAAACTATTTGATACACTATAACTCAGGATCCTGATGGGTACTGATTCTAATATTATTTCGAAATAGTACCAATTAGATACTAATTCGTGTATAAGTTTTAACATGAAATTCTATTGGGTACCGTGGTAGCGACATGTACTTGCCAAAGCATGTCACTGGCCCGGTATAAACTATTTGATACGCTATAACTCAGGATCCTGATGGGTACTGATTCTAATATTATTTCGAAATAGTACCAATTAGATACTAATTCGTGTATAAGTTTTAACATGAAATTCTATTGGGTACCGTGGTAGCGACATGTACTTGCCAAAGCATGTCACTGGCCCGGTATAAACTATTTGATACGCTATAACTCAGGATCCTGATGGGTACTGATTCTAATATTATTTCGAAATAGTACCAATTAGATACTAATTCGTGTATAAGTTTTAACATGAAATTCTATTGGGTACCGTGGTAGCGACATGTACTTGCCAAAGCATGTCCCTGGCCCGGTATAAACTATTTGATACGCTATAACTCAGGATCCTGATGGGTACTGATTCTAATATTATTTCGAAATAGTACCAATTAGATACTAATTCGTGTATAAGTTTTAACATGAAATTCTATTGGGTACCGTGGTAGCGACATGTACTTGCCAAAGCATGTCACTGGCCCGGTATAAACTATTTGATACGCTATAACTCAGGATCCTGATGGGTACTGATTCTAATATTATTTCGAAATAGTACCAATTAGATACTAATTCGTGTATAAGTTTTAACATGAAATTCTATTGGGTACCGTGGTAGCGACATGTATTTGCCAAAGCATGTCCCTGGCCCGGTATAAACTATTTGATACGCTATAACTCAGGATCCAGATTGGTACTAATTCTTATATTTAATACCGAATAGTACTAATTAGGTACTAATTCGTGTATAAGTTTTAACATGAAATTCTATTGGGTACCGTGGTAGCGACATGTACTTGCCAAAGCATGTCACTGGCCCGGTATAAACTATTTGATACGCTATAACTCAGGATCCTGATGGGTACTGATTCTAATATTATTTCGAAATAGTACCAATTAGATACTAATTCGTGTATAAGTTTTAACATGAAATTCTATTGGGTACCGTGGTAGCGACATGTACTTGCCAAAGCATGTCACTGGCCCGGTATAAACTATTTGATACGCTATAACTCAGGATCCTGATGGGTACTGATTCTAATATTATTTCGAAATAGTACCAATTAGATACTAATTCGTGTATAAGTTTTAACATGAAATTCTATTGGGTACCGTGGTAGCGACATGTACTTGGCAAAGCATGTCACTGGCCCGGTATAAACTATTTGATACGCTATAACTCAGGATCCTGATGGGTACTGATTCTAATATTATTTCCAAATAGTACTAATTAGGTACTAATTCGTGTATAAGTTTTAACATGAAATTCTATTGGGTACCGTGGTAGCGACATGTACTTGCCAAAGCATGTCACTGGCCCGGTATAAACTATTTGATACGCTATAACTCAGGATCCTGATGGGTACTGATTCTAATATTATTTCGAAATAGTACCAATTAGATACTAATTCGTGTATAAGTTTTAACATGAAATTCTATTGGGTACCGTGGTAGCGACATGTACTTGCCAAAGCATGTCACTGGCCCGGTATAAACTATTTGATACGCTATAACTCAGGATCCTGATGGGTACTGATTCTAATATTATTTCGAAATAGTACCAATTAGATACTAATTCGTGTATAAGTTTTAACATGAAATTCTATTGGGTACCGTGGTAGCGACATGTACTTGCCAAAGCATGTCACTGGCCCGGTATAAACTATTTGATACGCTATAACTCAGGATCCAGATTGGTACTAATTCTTATATTTAATACCGAATAGTACTAATTAGGTACTAATTCGTGTATAAGTTTTAACATGAAATTCTATTGGGTACCGTGGTAGCGACATGTACTTGCCAAAGCATGTCACTGGCCCGGTATAAACTATTTGATACGCTATAACTCAGGATCCTGATGGGTACTGATTCTAATATTATTTCGAAATAGTACCAATTAGATACTAATTCGTGTATAAGTTTTAACATGAAATTCTATTGGGTACCGTGGTAGCGACATGTACTTGCCAAAGCATGTCACTGTCCCGGTATAAACTATTTGATACGCTATAACTCAGGATCCTGATGGGTACTGATTCTAATATTATTTCCAAATAGTACTAATTAGGTACTAATTCGTGTATAAGTTTTAACATGAAATTCTATTGGGTACCGTGGTAGCGACATGTACTTGCCAAAGCATGTCACTGGCCCGGTATAAACTATTTGATACGCTATAACTCAGGATCCTGATGGGTACTGATTCTAATATTATTTCGAAATAGTACCAATTAGATACTAATTCGTGTATAAGTTTTAACATGAAATTCTATTGGGTACCGTGGTAGCGACATGTACTTGGCAAAGCATGTCACTGGCCCGGTATAAACTATTTGATACGCTATAACTCAGGATCCTGATGGGTACTGATTCTAATATTATTTCGAAATAGTACCAATTAGATACTAATTCGTGTATAAGTTTTAACATGAAATTCTATTGGGTACCGTGGTAGCGACATGTACTTGCCAAAGCATGTCCCTGGCCCGGTATAAACTATTTGATACGCTATAACTCAGGATCCAGATTGGTACTAATTCTTATATTTAATACCGAATAGTACTAATTAGGTACTAATTCGTGTATAAGTTTTAACATGAAATTCTATTGGTACCGTGGTAGCGACATGTACTTGCCAAAGCATGTCACTGGCCCGGTATAAACTATTTGATACGCTATAACTCAGGATCCTGATGGGTACTGATTCTAATATTATTTCCAAATAGTACTAATTAGGTACTAATTCGTGTATAAGTTTTAACATGAAATTCTATTGGGTACCGTGGTAGCGACATGTACTTGCCAAAGCATGTCACTGGCCCGGTATAAACTATTTGATACGCTATAACTCAGGATCCTGATGGGTACTGATTCTAATATTATTTCGAAATAGTACCAATTAGATACTAATTCGTGTATAAGTTTTAACATGAAATTCTATTGGGTACCGTGGTAGCGACATGTACTTGCCAAAGCATGTCACTGGCCCGGTATAAACTATTTGATACGCTATAACTCAGGATCCTGATGGGTACTAATTCTTATATTTAATACCAAATAGTACTAATTAGGTACTAATTCGTGTATAAGTTTTAACATGAAATTCTATTGGGTACCGTGGTAGCGACATGTACTTGCCAAAGCATGTCACTGGCCCGGTATAAACTATTTGATACGCTATAACTCAGGATCCAGATTGGTACTAATTCTTATATTTAATACCGAATAGTTCTAATTAGGTACTAATTCGTGTATAAGTTTTAACATGAAATTCTATTGGGTACCGTGGTAGCGACATGTACTTGCGAAAGCATGTCACTAGCCCGGTATAAACTATTTGATACGCTATAACTCAGGATCCTGATGGGTACTAATTCTTATATTTAATACCGAATAGTACTAATTAGGTACTAATTCGTGTATAAGTTTTAACATGAAATTCTATTGGGTACCGTGGTAGCGACATGTACTTGCCAAAGCATGTCACTGTCCCGGTATAAACTATTTGATACGCTATAACTCAGGATCCTGATGGGTACTGATTCTAATATTATTTCCAAATAGTACTAATTAGGTACTAATTCGTGTATAAGTTTTAACATGAAATTCTATTGGGTACCGTGGTAGCGACATGTACTTGCCAAAGCATGTCACTGGCCCGGTATAAACTATTTGATACGCTATAACTCAGGATCCTGATGGGTACTGATTCTAATATTATTTCGAAATAGTACCAATTAGATACTAATTCGTGTATAAGTTTTAACATGAAATTCTATTGGGTACCGTGGTAGCGACATGTACTTGGCAAAGCATGTCACTGGCCCGGTATAAACTATTTGATACGCTATAACTCAGGATCCTGATGGGTACTGATTCTAATATTATTTCGAAATAGTACCAATTAGATACTAATTCGTGTATAAGTTTTAACATGAAATTCTATTGGGTACCGTGGTAGCGACATGTACTTGCCAAAGCATGTCCCTGGCCCGGTATAAACTATTTGATACGCTATAACTCAGGATCCAGATTGGTACTAATTCTTATATTTAATACCGAATAGTACTAATTAGGTACTAATTCGTGTATAAGTTTTAACATGAAATTCTATTGGGTACCGTGGTAGCGACATGTACTTGCCAAAGCATGTCACTGGCCCGGTATAAACTATTTGATACGCTATAACTCAGGATCCTGATGGGTACTGATTCTAATATTATTTCCAAATAGTACTAATTAGGTACTAATTCGTGTATAAGTTTTAACATGAAATTCTATTGGGTACCGTGGTAGCGACATGTACTTGCCAAAGCATGTCACTGGCCCGGTATAAACTATTTGATACGCTATAACTCAGGATCCTGATGGGTACTGATTCTAATATTATTTCGAAATAGTACCAATTAGATACTAATTCGTGTATAAGTTTTAACATGAAATTCTATTGGGTACCGTGGTAGCGACATGTACTTGCCAAAGCATGTCACTGGCCCGGTATAAACTATTTGATACGCTATAACTCAGGATCCTGATGGGTACTAATTCTTATATTTAATACCAAATAGTACTAATTAGGTACTAATTCGTGTATAAGTTTTAACATGAAATTCTATTGGGTACCGTGGTAGCGACATGTACTTGCCAAAGCATGTCACTGGCCCGGTATAAACTATTTGATACGCTATAACTCAGGATCCAGATTGGTACTAATTCTTATATTTAATACCGAATAGTACTAATTAGGTACTAATTCGTGTATAAGTTTTAACATGAAATTCTATTGGGTACCGTGGTAGCGACATGTACTTGCCAAAGCATGTCACTAGCCCGGTATAAACTATTTGATACGCTATAACTCAGGATCCTGATGGGTACTAATTCTTATATTTAATACCGAATAGTACTAATTAGGTACTAATTCGTGTATAAGTTTTAACATGAAATTCTATTGGGTACCGTGGTAGCGACATGTACTTGCCAAAGCATGTCACTGGCCCGGTATAAACTATTTGATACACTATAACTCAGGATCCTGATGGGTACTGATTCTAATATTATTTCGAAATAGTACCAATTAGATACTAATTCGTGTATAAGTTTTAACATGAAATTCTATTGGGTACCGTGGTAGCGACATGTACTTGCCAAAGCATGTCACTGGCCCGGTATAAACTATTTGATACGCTATAACTCAGGATCCTGATGGGTACTGATTCTAATATTATTTCGAAATAGTACCAATTAGATACTAATTCGTGTATAAGTTTTAACATGAAATTCTATTGGGTACCGTGGTAGCGACATGTACTTGCCAAAGCATGTCACTGGCCCGGTATAAACTATTTGATACGCTATAACTCAGGATCCTGATGGGTACTGATTCTAATATTATTTCGAAATAGTACCAATTAGATACTAATTCGTGTATAAGTTTTAACATGAAATTCTATTGGGTACCGTGGTAGCGACATGTACTTGCCAAAGCATGTCCCTGGCCCGGTATAAACTATTTGATACGCTATAACTCAGGATCCTGATGGGTACTGATTCTAATATTATTTCGAAATAGTACCAATTAGATACTAATTCGTGTATAAGTTTTAACATGAAATTCTATTGGGTACCGTGGTAGCGACATGTACTTGCCAAAGCATGTCACTGGCCCGGTATAAACTATTTGATACGCTATAACTCAGGATCCTGATGGGTACTGATTCTAATATTATTTCGAAATAGTACCAATTAGATACTAATTCGTGTATAAGTTTTAACATGAAATTCTATTGGGTACCGTGGTAGCGACATGTATTTGCCAAAGCATGTCCCTGGCCCGGTATAAACTATTTGATACGCTATAACTCAGGATCCAGATTGGTACTAATTCTTATATTTAATACCGAATAGTACTAATTAGGTACTAATTCGTGTATAAGTTTTAACATGAAATTCTATTGGGTACCGTGGTAGCGACATGTACTTGCCAAAGCATGTCACTGGCCCGGTATAAACTATTTGATACGCTATAACTCAGGATCCTGATGGGTACTGATTCTAATATTATTTCGAAATAGTACCAATTAGATACTAATTCGTGTATAAGTTTTAACATGAAATTCTATTGGGTACCGTGGTAGCGACATGTACTTGCCAAAGCATGTCACTGGCCCGGTATAAACTATTTGATACGCTATAACTCAGGATCCTGATGGGTACTGATTCTAATATTATTTCCAAATAGTACTAATTAGGTACTAATTCGTGTATAAGTTTTAACATGAAATTCTATTGGGTACCGTGGTAGCGACATGTACTTGCCAAAGCATGTCACTGGCCCGGTATAAACTATTTGATACGCTATAACTCAGGATCCTGATGGGTACTGATTCTAATATTATTTCCAAATAGTACCAATTAGATACTAATTCGTGTATAAGTTTTAACATGAAATTCTATTGGGTACCGTGGTAGCGACATGTACTTGCCAAAGCATGTCACTGGCCCGGTATAAACTATTTGATACGCTATAACTCAGGATCCTGATGGGTACTGATTCTAATATTATTTCCAAATAGTACCAATTAGATACTAATTCGTGTATAAGTTTTAACATGAAATTCTATTGGGTACCGTGGTAGCGACATGTACTTGCCAAAGCATGTCACTGGCCCGGTATAAACTATTTGATACGCTATAACTCAGGATCCTGATGGGTACTGATTCTAATATTATTTCGAAATAGTACCAATTAGATACTAATTCGTGTATAAGTTTTAACATGAAATTCTATTGGGTACCGTGGTAGCGACATGTACTTGCCAAAGCATGTCACTGGCCCGGTATAAACTATTTGATACGCTATAACTCAGGATCCTGATGGGTACTGATTCTAATATTATTTCGAAATAGTACCAATTAGATACTAATTCGTGTATAAGTTTTAACATGAAATTCTATTGGGTACCGTGGTAGCGACATGTACTTGCCAAAGCATGTCACTGGCCCGGTATAAACTATTTGATACGCTATAACTCAGGATCCTGATGGGTACTGATTCTAATATTATTTCGAAATAGTACCAATTAGATACTAATTCGTGTATAAGTTTTAACATGAAATTCTATTGGGTACCGTGGTAGCGACATGTACTTGCCAAAGCATGTCCCTGGCCCGGTATAAACTATTTGATACGCTATAACTCAGGATCCTGATGGGTACTGATTCTAATATTATTTCGAAATAGTACCAATTAGATACTAATTCGTGTATAAGTTTTAACATGAAATTCTATTGGGTACCGTGGTAGCGACATGTACTTGCCAAAGCATGTCACTGGCCCGGTATAAACTATTTGATACGCTATAACTCAGGATCCTGATGGGTACTGATTCTAATATTATTTCGAAATAGTACCAATTAGATACTAATTCGTGTATAAGTTTTAACATGAAATTCTATTGGGTACCGTGGTAGCGACATGTACTTGCCAAAGCATGTCCCTGGCCCGGTATAAACTATTTGATACGCTATAACTCAGGATCCAGATTGGTACTAATTCTTATATTTAATACCGAATAGTACTAATTAGGTACTAATTCGTGTATAAGTTTTAACATGAAATTCTATTGGGTACCGTGGTAGCGACATGTACTTGCCAAAGCATGTCACTGGCCCGGTATAAACTATTTGATACGCTATAACTCAGGATCCTGATGGGTACTGATTCTAATATTATTTCGAAATAGTACCAATTAGATACTAATTCGTGTATAAGTTTTAACATGAAATTCTATTGGGTACCGTGGTAGCGACATGTACTTGCCAAAGCATGTCACTGGCCCGGTATAAACTATTTGATACGCTATAACTCAGGATCCTGATGGGTACTGATTCTAATATTATTTCCAAATAGTACTAATTAGGTACTAATTCGTGTATAAGTTTTAACATGAAATTCTATTGGGTACCGTGGTAGCGACATGTACTTGCCAAAGCATGTCACTGGCCCGGTATAAACTATTTGATACGCTATAACTCAGGATCCTGATGGGTACTGATTCTAATATTATTTCGAAATAGTACCAATTAGATAATAATTCGTGTATAAGTTTTAACATGAAATTCTATTGGGTACCGTGGTAGCGACATGTACTTGCCAAAGCATGTCACTGGCCCGGTATAAACTATTTGATACGCTATAACTCAGGATCCAGATTGGTACTAATTCTTATATTTAATACCGAATAGTACTAATTAGGTACTAATTCGTGTATAAGTTTTAACATGAAATTCTATTGAGTACCGTGGTAGCGACATGTACTTTCCAAAGCATGTCACTGTCCCGGTATAAACTATTTGATACGCTATAACTCAGGATCCTGATGGGTACTGATTCTAATATTATTTCCAAATAGTACCAATTAGATACTAATTCGTGTATAAGTTTTAACATGAAATTCTATTGGGTACCGTGGTAGCGACATGTACTTGCCAAAGCATGTCACTGGCCCGGTATAAACTATTTGATAGGCTATAACTCAGGATCCTGATGGGTACTGATTCTAATATTATTTCGAAATAGTACCAATTAGATACTAATTCGTGTATAAGTTTTAACATGAAATTCTATTGGGTACCGTGGTAGCGACATGTACTTGCCAAAGCATGTCACTGGCCCGGTATAAACTATTTGATACGCTATAACTCAGGATCCTGATGGGTACTGATTCTAATATTATTTCGAAATAGTACCAATTAGATACTAATTCGTGTATAAGTTTTAACATGAAATTCTATTGGGTACCGTGGTAGCGACATGTACTTGCCAAAGCATGTCACTGGCCCGGTATAAACTATTTGATACGCTATAACTCAGGATCCTGATGGGTACTGATTCTAATATTATTTCGAAATAGTACCAATTAGATACTAATTCGTGTATAAGTTTTAACATGAAATTCTATTGGGTACCGTGGTAGCGACATGTACTTGCCAAAGCATGTCCCTGGCCCGGTATAAACTATTTGATACGCTATAACTCAGGATCCTGATGGGTACTGATTCTAATATTATTTCGAAATAGTACCAATTAGATACTAATTCGTGTATAAGTTTTAACATGAAATTCTATTGGGTACCGTGGTAGCGACATGTACTTGCCAAAGCATGTCACTGGCCCGGTATAAACTATTTGATACGCTATAACTCAGGATCCTGATGGGTACTGATTCTAATATTATTTCGAAATAGTACCAATTAGATACTAATTCGTGTATAAGTTTTAACATGAAATTCTATTGGGTACCGTGGTAGCGACATGTACTTGCCAAAGCATGTCCCTGGCCCGGTATAAACTATTTGATACGCTATAACTCAGGATCCAGATTGGTACTAATTCTTATATTTAATACCGAATAGTACTAATTAGGTACTAATTCGTGTATAAGTTTTAACATGAAATTCTATTGGGTACCGTGGTAGCGACATGTACTTGCCAAAGCATGTCACTGGCCCGGTATAAACTATTTGATACGCTATAACTCAGGATCCTGATGGGTACTGATTCTAATATTATTTCGAAATAGTACCAATTAGATACTAATTCGTGTATAAGTTTTAACATGAAATTCTATTGGGTACTGTGGTAGCGACATGTACTTGCCAAAGCATGTCACTGGCCCGGTATAAACTATTTGATACGCTATAACTCAGGATCCTGATGGGTACTGATTCTAATATTATTTCCAAATAGTACTAATTAGGTACTAATTCGTGTATAAGTTTTAACATGAAATTCTATTGGGTACCGTGGTAGCGACATGTACTTGCCAAAGCATGTCACTGGCCCGGTATAAACTATTTGATACGCTATAACTCAGGATCCTGATGGGTACTAATTCTTATATTTAATACCGAATAGTACTAATTAGATACTAATTCGTGTATAAGTTTTAACATGAAATTCTATTGGGTACCGTGGTAGCGACATGTACTTGCCAAAGCATGTCACTGGCCCGGTATAAACTATTTGATACGCTATAACTCAGGATCCAGATTGGTACTAATTCTTATATTTAATACCGAATAGTACTAATTAGGTACTAATTCGTGTATAAGTTTTAACATGAAATTCTATTGGGTACCGTGGTAGCGACATGTACTTGCCAAATCATGTCACTGGCCCGGTATAAACTATTTGATACGCTATAACTCAGGATCCTGATGGGTACTGATTCTAATATTATTTCGAAATAGTACCAATTAGATACTAATTCGTGTATAAGTTTTAACATGAAATTCTATTGGGTACCGTGGTAGCGACATGTACTTGCCAAAGCATGTCACTGGCCCGGTATAAACTATTTGATACGCTATAACTCAGGATCCTGATGGGTACTGATTCTAATATTATTTCGAAATAGTACCAATCAGATACTAATTCGTGTATAAGTTTTAACATGAAATTCTATTGGGTACCGTGGTAGCGACATGTACTTGCCAAAGCATGTCACTGGCCCGGTATAAACTATTTGATACGCTATAACTCAGGATCCAGATTGGTACTAATTCTTATATTTAATACCGAATAGTACTAATTAGGTACTAATTCGTGTATAAGTTTTAACATGAAATTCTATTGAGTACCGTGGTAGCGACATGTACTTGCCAAAGCATGTCACTGGCCCGGTATAAACTATTTGATACGCTATAACTCAGGATCCTGATGGGTACTGATTCTAATATTATTTCGAAATAGTACCAATTAGATACTAATTCGTGTATAAGTTTTAACATGAAATTCTATTGGGTACCGTGGTAGCGACATGTACTTGCCAAAGCATGTCACTGTCCCGGTATAAACTATTTGATACGCTATAACTCAGGATCCTGATGGGTACTGATTCTAATATTATTTCCAAATAGTACTAATTAGGTACTAATTCGTGTATAAGTTTTAACATGAAATTCTATTGGGTACCGTGGTAGCGACATGTACTTGCCAAAGCATGTCACTGGCCCGGTATAAACTATTTGATACGCTATAACTCAGGATCCTGATGGGTACTGATTCTAATATTATTTCGAAATAGTACCAATTAGATACTAATTCGTGTATAAGTTTTAACATGAAATTCTATTGGGTACCGTGGTAGCGACATGTACTTGCCAAAGCATGTCACTGGCCCGGTATAAACTATTTGATACGCTATAACTCAGGATCCTGATGGGTACTGATTCTAATATTATTTCGAAATAGTACCAATTAGATACTAATTCGTGTATAAGTTTTAACATGAAATTCTATTGGGTACCGTGGTAGCGACATGTACTTGCCAAAGCATGTCACTGGCCCGGTATAAACTATTTGATACGCTATAACTCAGGATCCTGATGGGTACTGATTCTAATATTATTTCGAAATAGTACCAATTAGATACTAATTCGTGTATAAGTTTTAACATGAAATTCTATTGGGTACCGTGGTAGCGACATGTACTTGCCAAAGCATGTCCCTGGCCCGGTATAAACTATTTGATACGCTATAACTCAGGATCCAGATTGGTACTAATTCTTATATTTAATACCGAATAGTACTAATTAGGTACTAATTCGTGTATAAGTTTTAACATGAAATTCTATTGGGTACCGTGGTAGCGACATGTACTTGCCAAAGCATGTCACTGGCCCGGTATAAACTACTTGATACGCTATAACTCAGGATCCTGATGGGTACTGATTCTAATATTATTTCGAAATAGTACCAATTAGATACTAATTCGTGTATAAGTTTTAACATGAAATTCTATTGGGTACCGTGGTAGCGACATGTACTTGCCAAAGCATGTCACTGGCCCGGTATAAACTATTTGATACGCTATAACTCAGGATCCTGATGGGTACTGATTCTAATATTATTTCCAAATAGTACTAATTAGGTACTAATTCGTGTATAAGTTTTAACATGAAATTCTATTGGGTACCGTGGTAGCGACATGTACTTGCCAAAGCATGTCACTGGCCCGGTATAAACTATTTGATACGCTATAACTCAGGATCCTGATGGGTACTAATTCTTATATTTAATACCGAATAGTACTAATTAGATACTAATTCGTGTATAAGTTTTAACATGAAATTCTATTGGGTACCGTGGTAGCGACATGTACTTGCCAAAGCATGTCACTGGCCCGGTATAAACTATTTGATACGCTATAACTCAGGATCCAGATTGGTACTAATTCTTATATTTAATACCGAATAGTACTAATTAGGTACTAATTCGTGTATAAGTTTTAACATGAAATTCTATTGGGTACCGTGGTAGCGACATGTACTTGCCAAATCATGTCACTGGCCCGGTATAAACTATTTGATACGCTATAACTCAGGATCCTGATGGGTACTGATTCTAATATTATTTCCAAATAGTACTAATTAGGTACTAATTCGTGTATAAGTTTTAACATGAAATTCTATTGGGTACCGTGGTAGCGACATGTACTTGCCAAAGCATGTCACTGGCCCGGTATAAACTATTTGATACGCTATAACTCAGGATCCAGATTGGTACTAATTCTTATATTTAATACCGAATAGTACTAATTAGGTACTAATTCGTGTATAAGTTTTAACATGAAATTCTATTGGGTACCGTGGTAGCGACATGTACTTGCCAAAGCATGTCACTGGCCCGGTATAAACTATTTGATACGCTATAACTCAGGATCCAGATTGGTACTAATTCTTATATTTAATACCGAATAGTACTAATTAGGTACTAATTCGTGTATAAGTTTTAACATGAAATTCTATTGGGTACCGTGGTAGCGACATGTACTTGCCAAAGCATGTCACTGGCCCGGTATAAACTATTTGATACGCTATAACTCAGGATCCTGATGGGTACTGATTCTAATATTATTTCGAAATAGTACCAATTAGATACTAATTCGTGTATAAGTTTTAACATGAAATTCTATTGGGTACCGTGGTAGCGACATGTACTTGCCAAAGCATGTCACTGTCCCGGTATAAACTATTTGATACGCTATAACTCAGGATCCTGATGGGTACTGATTCTAATATTATTTCCAAATAGTACTAATTAGGTACTAATTCGTGTATAAGTTTTAACATGAAATTCTATTGGGTACCGTGGTAGCGACATGTACTTGCCAAAGCATGTCACTGGCCCGGTATAAACTATTTGATACGCTATAACTCAGGATCCTGATGGGTACTGATTCTAATATTATTTCGAAATAGTACCAATTAGATACTAATTCGTGTATAAGTTTTAACATGAAATTCTATTGGGTACCGTGGTAGCGACATGTACTTGCCAAAGCATGTCCCTGGCCCGGTATAAACTATTTGATACGCTATAACTCAGGATCCAGATTGGTACTAATTCTTATATTTAATACCGAATAGTACTAATTAGGTACTAATTCGTGTATAAGTTTTAACATGAAATTCTATTGGGTACCGTGGTAGCGACATGTACTTGGCAAAGCATGTCACTGGCCCGGTATAAACTATTTGATACGCTATAACTCAGGATCCTGATGGGTACTGATTCTAATATTATTTCGAAATAGTACCAATTAGATACTAATTCGTGTATAAGTTTTAACATGAAATTCTATTGGGTACCGTGGTAGCGACATGTACTTGCCAAATCATGTCACTGGCCCGGTATAAACTATTTGATACGCTATAACTCAGGATCCTGATGGGTACTGATTCTAATATTATTTCGAAATAGTACCAATTAGATACTAATTCGTGTATAAGTTTTAACATGAAATTCTATTGGGTACCGTGGTAGCGACATGTACTTGCCAAAGCATGTCACTGGCCCGGTATAAACTATTTGATACGCTATAACTCAGGATCCTGATGGGTACTGATTCTAATATTATTTCGAAATAGTACCAATTAGATACTAATTCGTGTATAAGTTTTAACATGAAATTCTATTGGGTACCGTGGTAGCGACATGTACTTGCCAAAGCATGTCACTGGCCCGGTATAAACTATTTGATACGCTATAACTCAGGATCCAGATTGGTACTAATTCTTATATTTAATACCGAATAGTACTAATTAGGTACTAATTCGTGTATAAGTTTTAACATGAAATTCTATTGGGTACCGTGGTAGCGACATGTACTTGCCAAAGCATGTCACTGGCCCGGTATAAACTATTTGATACGCTATAACTCAGGATCCTGATGGGTACTGATTCTAATATTATTTCGAAATAGTACCAATTAGATACTAATTCGTGTATAAGTTTTAACATGAAATTCTATTGGGTACCGTGGTAGCGACATGTACTTGCCAAAGCATGTCACTGTCCCGGTATAAACTATTTGATACGCTATAACTCAGGATCCTGATGGGTACTGATTCTAATATTATTTCCAAATAGTACTAATTAGGTACTAATTCGTGTATAAGTTTTAACATGAAATTCTATTGGGTACCGTGGTAGCGACATGTACTTGCCAAAGCATGTCACTGGCCCGGTATAAACTATTTGATACGCTATAACTCAGGATCCTGATGGGTACTGATTCTAATATTATTTCGAAATAGTACCAATTAGATACTAATTCGTGTATAAGTTTTAACATGAAATTCTATTGGGTACCGTGGTAGCGACATGTACTTGCCAAAGCATGTCACTGGCCCGGTATAAACTATTTGATACGCTATAACTCAGGATCCTGATGGGTACTGATTCTAATATTATTTCGAAATAGTACCAATTAGATACTAATTCGTGTATAAGTTTTAACATGAAATTCTATTGGGTACCGTGGTAGCGACATGTACTTGCCAAAGCATGTCCCTGGCCCGGTATAAACTATTTGATACGCTATAACTCAGGATCCAGATTGGTACTAATTCTTATATTTAATACCGAATAGTACTAATTAGGTACTAATTCGTGTATAAGTTTTAACATGAAATTCTATTGGGTACCGTGGTAGCGACATGTACTTGGCAAAGCATGTCACTGGCCCGGTATAAACTATTTGATACGCTATAACTCAGGATCCTGATGGGTACTGATTCTAATATTATTTCGAAATAGTACCAATTAGATACTAATTCGTGTATAAGTTTTAACATGAAATTCTATTGGGTACCGTGGTAGCGACATGTACTTGCCAAAGCATGTCACTGGCCCGGTATAAACTATTTGATACGCTATAACTCAGGATCCTGATGGGTACTGATTCTAATATTATTTCCAAATAGTACTAATTAGGTACTAATTCGTGTATAAGTTTTAACATGAAATTCTATTGGGTACCGTGGTAGCGACATGTACTTGCCAAAGCATGTCACTGGCCCGGTATAAACTATTTGATACGCTATAACTCAGGATCCAGATTGGTACTAATTCTTATATTTAATACCGAATAGTACTAATTAGGTACTAATTCGTGTATAAGTTTTAACATGAAATTCTATTGGGTACCGTGGTAGCGACATGTACTTGCCAAAGCATGTCACTGGCCCGGTATAAACTATTTGATACGCTATAACTCAGGATCCAGATTGGTACTAATTCTTATATTTAATACCGAATAGTACTAATTAGGTACTAATTCGTGTATAAGTTTTAACATGAAATTCTATTGGGTACCGTGGTAGCGACATGTACTTGCCAAAGCATGTCACTGGCCCGGTATAAACTATTTGATACGCTATAACTCAGGATCCTGATGGGTACTAATTCTTATATTTAATACCGAATAGTACTAATTAGGTACTAATTCGTGTATAAGTTTTAACATGAAATTCTATTGGGTACCGTGGTAGCGACATGTACTTGCCAAAGCATGTCACTGGCCCGGTATAAACTATTTGATACGCTATAACTCAGGATCCTGATGGGTACTGATTCTAATATTATTTCGAAATAATACCAATTAGATACTAATTCGTGTATAAGTTTTAACATGAAATTCTATTGGGTACCGTGGTAGCGACATGTACATGCTAAAGCATGTCACTGGCCCGGTATAAACTATTTGATACGCTATAACTCAGGATCCTGATGGGTACTGATTCTAATATTATTTCGAAATAGTACCAATTAGATACTAATTCGTGTATAAGTTTTAACATGAAATTCTATTGGGTACCGTGGTAGCGACATGTACTTGCCAAAGCATGTCACTGGCCCGGTATAAACTATTTGATACGCTATAACTCAGGATCCTGATGGGTACTGATTCTAATATTATTTCGAAATAGTACCAATTAGATACTAATTCGTGTATAAGTTTTAACATGAAATTCTATTGGGTACCGTGGTAGCGACATGTACTTGCCAAAGCATGTCACTGGCCCGGTATAAACTATTTGATACGCTATAACTCAGGATCCTGATGGGTACTGATTCTAATATTATTTCGAAATAGTACCAATTAGATACTAATTCGTGTATAAGTTTTAACATGAAATTCTATTGGGTACCGTGGTAGCGACATGTACTTGCCAAAGCATGTCACTGGCCCGGTATAAACTATTTGATACGCTATAACTCAGGATCCTGATGGGTACTGATTCTAATATTATTTCGAAATAGTACCAATTAGATACTAATTCGTGTATAAGTTTTAACATGAAATTCTATTGGGTACCGTGGTAGCGACATGTACTTGCCAAAGCATGTCACTGGCCCGGTATAAACTATTTGATACGCTATAACTCAGGATCCAGATTGGTACTAATTCTTATATTTAATACCGAATAGTACTAATTAGGTACTAATTCGTGTATAAGTTTTAACATGAAATTCTATTGGGTACCGTGGTAGCGACATGTACTTGCCAAAGCATGTCACTGGCCCGGTATAAACTATTTGATACGCTATAACTCAGGATCCTGATGGGTACTGATTCTAATATTATTTCGAAATAGTACCAATTAGATACTAATTCGTGTATAAGTTTTAACATGAAATTCTATTGGGTACCGTGGTAGCGACATGTACTTGCCAAAGCATGTCACTGGCCCGGTATAAACTATTTGATACGCTATAACTCAGGATCCTGATGGGTACTGATTCTAATATTATTTCGAAATAGTACCAATTAGATACTAATTCGTGTATAAGTTTTAACATGAAATTCTATTGGGTACCGTGGTAGCGACATGTACTTGCCAAAGCATGTCACTGGCCCGGTATAAACTATTTGATACGCTATAACTCAGGATCCTGATGGGTACTGATTCTAATATTATTTCCAAATAGTACTAATTAGGTACTAATTCGTGTATAAGTTTTAACATGAAATTCTATTGGGTACCGTGGTAGCGACATGTACTTGCCAAAGCATGTCACTGGCCCGGTATAAACTATTTGATACGCTATAACTCAGGATCCTGATGGGTACTAATTCTTATATTTAATACCGAATAGTACTAATTAGATACTAATTCGTGTATAAGTTTTAACATGAAATTCTATTGGGTACCGTGGTAGCGACATGTACTTGCCAAAGCATGTCACTGGCCCGGTATAAACTATTTGATACGCTATAACTCAGGATCCAGATTGGTACTAATTCTTATATTTAATACCGAATAGTACTAATTAGGTACTAATTCGTGTATATGTTTTAACATGAAATTCTATTGGGTACCGTGGTAGCGACATGTACTTGCCAAAGCATGTCACTGGCCCGGTATAAACTATTTGATACGCTATAACTCAGGATCCTGATGGGTACTGATTCTAATATTATTTCGAAATAGTACCAATTAGATACTAATTCGTGTATAAGTTTTAACATGAAATTCTATTGGGTACCGTGGTAGCGACATGTACTTGCCAAAGCATGTCACTGGCCCGGTATAAACTATTTGATACGCTATAACTCAGGATCCTGATGGGTACTGATTCTAATATTATTTCGAAATAGTACCAATTAGATACTAATTCGTGTATAAGTTTTAACATGAAATTCTATTGGGTACCGTGGTAGCGACATGTACTTGCCAAAGCATGTCACTGGCCCGGTATAAACTATTTGATACGCTATAACTCAGGATCCTGATGGGTACTAATTCTTATATTTAATACCGAATAGTACTAATTAGGTACTAATTCGTGTATAAGTTTTAACATGAAATTCTATTGGGTACCGTGGTAGCGACATGTACTTGCCAAAGCATGTCACTGGCCCGGTATAAACTATTTGATACGCTATAACTCAGGATCCTGATGGGTACTGATTCTAATATTATTTCGAAATAGTACCAATTAGATACTAATTCGTGTATAAGTTTTAACATGAAATTCTATTGGGTACCGTGGTAGCGACATGTACTTGCCAAAGCATGTCACTGGCCCGGTATAAACTATTTGATACGCTATAACTAAGGATCCTGATGGGTACTGATTCTAATATTATTTCGAAATAGTACCAATTAGATACTAATTCGTGTATAAGTTTTAACATGAAATTCTATTGGGTACCGTGGTAGCGACATGTACTTGCCAAAGCATGTCACTGGCCCGGTATAAACTATTTGATACCCTATAACTCAGGATCCTGATGGGTACTGATTCTAATATTATTTCGAAATAGTACCAATTAGATACTAATTCGTGTATAAGTTTTAACATGAAATTCTATTGGGTACCGTGGTAGCGACATGTACTTGCCAAAGCATGTCACTGGCCCGGTATAAACTATTTGATACGCTATAACTGAGGATCCAGATTGGTACTAATTCTTATATTTAATACCGAATAGTACTAATTAGGTACTAATTCGTGTATAAGTTTTAACATGAAATTCTATTGGGTACCGTGGTAGCGACATGTACTTGCCAAAGCATGTCACTGGCCCGGTATAAACTATTTGATACGCTATAACTCAGGATCCTGATGGGTACTGATTCTAATATTATTTCGAAATGGTACCAATTAGATACTAATTCGTGTATAAGTTTTAACATGAAATTCTATTGGGTACCGTGGTAGCGACATGTACTTGCCAAAGCATGTCACTGGCCCGGTATAAACTATTTGATACGCTATAACTCAGGATCCTGATGGGTACTGATTCTAATATTATTTCCAAATAGTACTAATTAGGTACTAATTCGTGTATAAGTTTTAACATGAAATTCTATTGGGTACCGTGGTAGCCACATGTACTTGCCAAAGCATGTCACTGGCCCGGTATAAACTATTTGATACGCTATAACTCAGGATCCTGATGGGTACTAATTCTTATATTTAATACCGAATAGTACTAATTAGATACTAATTCGTGTATAAGTTTTAACATGAAATTCTATTGGGTACCGTGGTAGCGACATGTACTTGCCAAAGCATGTCACTGGCCCGGTATAAACTATTTGATACGCTATAACTCAGGATCCAGATTGGTACTAATTCTTATATTTAATACCGAATAGTACTAATTAGGTACTAATTCGTGTATAAGTTTTAACATGAAATTCTATTGGGTACCGTGGTAGCGACATGTACTTGCCAAAGCATGTCACTGGCCCGGTATAAACTATTTGATACGCTATAACTCAGGATCCAGATTGGTACTAATTCTTATATTTAATACCGAATAGTACTAATTAGGTACTAATTCGTGTATAAGTTTTAACATGAAATTCTATTGGGTACCGTGGTAGCGACATGTACTTGCCAAAGCATGTCACTGGCCCGGTATAAACTATTTGATACGCTATAACTCAGGATCCTGATGGGTACTGATTCTAATATTATTTCGAAATAGTACCAATTAGGTACTAATTCGTGTATAAGTTTTAACATGAAATTCTATTGGGTACCGTGGTAGCGACATGTACTTGCCAAAGCATGTCACTGGCCCGGTATAAACTATTTGATACGCTATAACTCAGGATCCTGATGGGTACTAATTCTTATATTTAATACCGAATAGTACTAATTAGGTACTAATTCGTGTATAAGTTTTAACATGAAATTCTATTGGGTACCGTGGTAGCGACATGTACTTGCCAAAGCATGTCACTGGCCCGGTATAAACTATTTGATACGCTATAACTCAGGATCCTGATGGGAACTGATTCTAATATTATTTCCAAATAGTACCAATTAGATACTAATTCGTGTATAAGTTTTAACATGAAATTCTATTGGGTACCGTGGTAGCGACATATACTTGCCAAAGCATGTCAATGGCCCGGTATAAACTATTTGATACGCTATAACTCAGGATCCTGATGGGTACTGATTCTAATATTATTTCCAAATAGTACCAATTAGATACTAATTCGTGTATAAGTTTTAACATGAAATTCTATTGGGTACCGTGGTAGCGACATGTACTTGCCAAAGCATGTCACTGGCCCAGTATAAACTATTTGATACTCTATAACTCAGGATCCAGATTGGTACTAATTCTTATATTTAATACCGAATAGTACTAATTAGGTACTAATTCGTGTATAAGTTTTAACATGAAATTCTATTGGGTACCGTGGTAGCGACATGTACTTGCCAAAGCATGTCACTGGCCCGGTATAAACTATTTGATACGCTATAACTCAGGATCCTGATGGGTACTGATTCTAATATTATTTCGAAATAGTACCAATTAGATACTAATTCGTGTATAAGTTTTAACATGAAATTCTATTGGGTACCGTGGTAGCGACATGTACTTGCCAAAGCATGTCACTGGCCCGGTATAAACTATTTGATACGCTATAACTCAGGATCCAGATTGGTACTAATTCTTATATTTAATACCGAATAGTACTAATTAGGTACTAATTCGTGTATAAGTTTTAACATGAAATTCTATTGGGTACCGTGGTAGCGACATGTACTTGCCAAAGCATGTCACTGGCCCGGTATAAACTATTTGATACGCTATAACTCAGGATCCTGATGGGTACTGATTCTAATATTATTTCGAAATAGTACCAATTAGATACTAATTCGTGTATAAGTTTTAACATGAAATTCTATTGGGTACCGTGGTAGCGACATGTACTTGCCAAAGCATGTCACTGGCCCGGTATAAACTATTTGATACGCTATAACTCAGGATCCTGATGGGTACTGATTCTAATATTATTTCGAAATAGTACCAATTAGATACTAATTCGTGTATAAGTTTTAACATGAAATTCTATTGGGTACCGTGGTAGCGACATGTACTTGCCAAAGCATGTCACTGGCCCGGTATAAACTATTTGATACGCTATAACTCAGGATCCTGATGGGTACTGATTCTAATATTATTTCCAAATAGTACTAATTAGGTACTAATTCGTGTATAAGTTTTAACATGAAATTCTATTGGGTACCGTGGTAGCGACATGTACTTGCCAAAGCATGTCACTGGCCCGGTATAAACTATTTGATACGCTATAACTCAGGATCCTGATGGGTACTAATTCTTATATTTAATACCGAATAGTACTAATTAGATACTAATTCGTGTATAAGTTTTAACATGAAATTCTATTGGGTACCGTGGTAGCGACATGTACTTGCCAAAGCATGTCACTGGCCCGGTATAAACTATTTGATACGCTATAACTCAGGATCCAGATTGGTACTAATTCTTATATTTAATACCGAATAGTACTAATTAGGTACTAATTCGTGTATATGTTTTAACATGAAATTCTATTGGGTACCGTGGTAGCGACATGTACTTGCCAAAGCATGTCACTGGCCCGGTATAAACTATTTGATACGCTATAACTCAGGATCCTGATGGGTACTGATTCTAATATTATTTCGAAATAGTACCAATTAGATACTAATTCGTGTATAAGTTTTAACATGAAATTCTATTGGGTACCGTGGTAGCGACATGTACTTGCCAAAGCATGTCACTGGCCCGGTATAAACTATTTGATACGCTATAACTCAGGATCCTGATGGGTACTGATTCTAATATTATTTCGAAATAGTACCAATTAGATACTAATTCGTGTATAAGTTTTAACATGAAATTCTATTGGGTACCGTGGTAGCGACATGTACTTGCCAAAGCATGTCACTGGCCCGGTATAAACTATTTGATACGCTATAACTCAGGATCCTGATGGGTACTAATTCTTATATTTAATACCGAATAGTACTAATTAGGTACTAATTCGTGTATAAGTTTTAACATGAAATTCTATTGGGTACCGTGGTAGCGACATGTACTTGCCAAAGCATGTCACTGGCCCGGTATAAACTATTTGATACGCTATAACTCAGGATCCTGATGGGTACTGATTCTAATATTATTTCGAAATAGTACCAATTAGATACTAATTCGTGTATAAGTTTTAACATGAAATTCTATTGGGTACCGTGGTAGCGACATGTACTTGCCAAAGCATGTCACTGGCCCGGTATAAACTATTTGATACGCTATAACTAAGGATCCTGATGGGTACTGATTCTAATATTATTTCGAAATAGTACCAATTAGATACTAATTCGTGTATAAGTTTTAACATGAAATTCTATTGGGTACCGTGGTAGCGACATGTACTTGCCAAAGCATGTCACTGGCCCGGTATAAACTATTTGATACCCTATAACTCAGGATCCTGATGGGTACTGATTCTAATATTATTTCGAAATAGTACCAATTAGATACTAATTCGTGTATAAGTTTTAACATGAAATTCTATTGGGTACCGTGGTAGCGACATGTACTTGCCAAAGCATGTCACTGGCCCGGTATAAACTATTTGATACGCTATAACTGAGGATCCAGATTGGTACTAATTCTTATATTTAATACCGAATAGTACTAATTAGGTACTAATTCGTGTATAAGTTTTAACATGAAATTCTATTGGGTACCGTGGTAGCGACATGTACTTGCCAAAGCATGTCACTGGCCCGGTATAAACTATTTGATACGCTATAACTCAGGATCCTGATGGGTACTGATTCTAATATTATTTCGAAATGGTACCAATTAGATACTAATTCGTGTATAAGTTTTAACATGAAATTCTATTGGGTACCGTGGTAGCGACATGTACTTGCCAAAGCATGTCACTGGCCCGGTATAAACTATTTGATACGCTATAACTCAGGATCCTGATGGGTACTGATTCTAATATTATTTCCAAATAGTACTAATTAGGTACTAATTCGTGTATAAGTTTTAACATGAAATTCTATTGGGTACCGTGGTAGCCACATGTACTTGCCAAAGCATGTCACTGGCCCGGTATAAACTATTTGATACGCTATAACTCAGGATCCTGATGGGTACTAATTCTTATATTTAATACCGAATAGTACTAATTAGATACTAATTCGTGTATAAGTTTTAACATGAAATTCTATTGGGTACCGTGGTAGCGACATGTACTTGCCAAAGCATGTCACTGGCCCGGTATAAACTATTTGATACGCTATAACTCAGGATCCAGATTGGTACTAATTCTTATATTTAATACCGAATAGTACTAATTAGGTACTAATTCGTGTATAAGTTTTAACATGAAATTCTATTGGGTACCGTGGTAGCGACATGTACTTGCCAAAGCATGTCATTGGCCCGGTATAAACTATTTGATACGCTATAACTCAGGATCCTGATGGGTACTATTTCTTATATTTAATACCGAATAGTACTAATTAGGTACTAATTCGTGTATAAGTTTTAACATGAAATTCTATTGGGTACCGTGGTAGCGACATGTACTTGCCAAAGCATGTCACTGGCCCGGTATAAACTATTTGATACGCTATAACTCAGGATCCTGATGGGTACTAATTCTTATATTTAATACCGAATAGTACTAATTAGGTACTAATTCGTGTATAAGTTTTAACATGAAATTCTATTGGGTACCGTGGTAGCGACATGTACTTGCCAAAGCATGTCACTGGCCCGGTATAAACTATTTGAAACGCTATAACTCAGGATCCTGATGGGTACTAATTCTTATATTTAATACCGAATAGTACTAATTAGGTACTAATTCGTGTATAAGTTTTAACATGAAATTCTATTGGGTACCGTGGTAGCGACATGTACTTGCCAAAGCATGTCACTGGCCCGGTATAAACTATTTGATACGCTATAACTCAGGATCCTGATGGGTACTAATTCTTATATTTAATACCGAATAGTACTTATTAGGTACTAATTCGTGTATAAGTTTTAACATGAAATTCTATTGGGTACCGTGGTAGCGACATGTACTTGCCAAAGCATGTCACTGGCCCGGTATAAACTATTTGATACGCTATAACTCAGGATCCAGATTGGTACTAATTCTTATATTTAATACCGAATAGTACTAATTAGGTACTAATTCGTGTATAAGTTTTAACATGAAATTCTATTGGGTACCGTGGTAGCGACATGTACTTGCCAAAGCATGTCACTGGCCCGGTATAAACTATTTGATACGCTATAACTCAGGATCCAGATTGGTACTAATTCTTATATTTAGTACCGAATAGTACTAATTAGGTACTAATTCGTGTATAAGTTTTAACATGAAATTCTATTGGGTACCGTGGTAGCGACATGTACTTGCCAAAGCATGTCACTGGCCCGGTATAAACTATTTGATACGCTATAACTCAGGATCCAGATTGGTACTAATTCTTATATTTAATACCGAATAGTACTAATTAGGTACTAATTCGTGTATAAGTTTTAACATGAAATTCTATTGTGTACCGTGGTAGCGACATGTACTTGCCAAAGCATGTCACTGGCCCGGTATAAACTATTTGAAACGCTATAACTCAGGATCCTGATGGGTACTGATTCTAATATTATTTCCAAATAGTACCAATTAGATACTAATTCGTGTATAAGTTTTAACATGAAATTCTATTGGGTACCGTGGTAGCGACATGTACTTGCCAAAGCATGTCACTGGCCCGGTATAAACTATTTGATACTCTATAACTCAGGATCCAGATTGGTACTAATTCTTATATTTAATACCGAATAGTACTAATTAGGTACTAATTCGTGTATAAGTTTTAACATGAAATTCTATTGGGTACCGTGGTAGCGACATGTACTTGCCAAAGCATGTCACTGGCCCGGTATAATCTATTTGATACGCTATAACTCAGGATCCTGATGGGTACTGATTCTAATATTATTTCGAAATAGTACCAATTAGATACTAATTCGTGTATAAGTTTTAACATGAAATTCTATTGGGTACCGTGGTAGCGACATGTACTTGCCAAAGCATGTCACTGGCCCGGTATAAACTATTTGATACGCTATAACTCAGGATCCTGATGGGTACTGATTCTAATATTATTTCGAAATAGTACCAATTAGATACTAATTCGTGTATAAGTTTTAACATGAAATTCTATTGGGTACCGTGGTAGCGACATGTACTTGCCAAAGCATGTCACTGGCCCGGTATAAACTATTTGATACGCTATAACTCAGGATCCAGATTGGTACTAATTCTTATATTTAATACCGAATAGTACTAATTAGGTACTAATTCGTGTATAAGTTTTAACATGAAATTCTATTGGGTACCGTGGTAGCGACATGTACTTGCCAAAGCATGTCATTGGCCCGGTATAAACTATTTGATACGCTATAACTCAGGATCCTGATGGGTACTGATTCTAATATTATTTCGAAATAGTACCAATTAGATACTAATTCGTGTATAAGTTTTAACATGAAATTCTATTGGGTACCGTGGTAGCGACATGTACTTGCCAAAGCATGTCACTGGCCCGGTATAAACTATTTGATACGCTATAACTCAGGATCCTGATGGGTACTGATTCTAATATTATTTCCAAATAGTACCAATTAGATACTAATTCGTGTATAAGTTTTAACATGAAATTCTATTGGGTACCGTGGTAGCGACATGTACTTGCCAAAGCATGTCACTGGCCCGGTATAAACTATTTGATACGCTATAACTCAGGATCCAGATTGGTACTAATTCTTATATTTAATACCGAATAGTACTAATTAGGTACTAATTCGTGTATAAGTTTTAACATGAAAATCTATTGGGTACCGTGGTAGCGACATGTACTTGCCAAAGCATGTCACTGGCCCGGTATAAACTATTTGATACGCTATAACTCAGGATCCTGATGGGTACTGATTCTAATATTATTTCGAAATAGTACCAATTAGATACTAATTCGTGTATAAGTTTTAACATGAAATTCTATTGGGTACCGTGGTAGCGACATGTACTTGCCAAAGCATGTCACTGGCCCGGTATAAACTATTTGATACGCTATAACTCAGGATCCTGATGGGTACTGATTCTAATATTATTTCGAAATAGTACCAATTAGATACTAATTCGTGTATAAGTTTTAACATGAAATTCTATTGGGTACCGTGGTAGCGACATGTACTTGCCAAAGCATGTCACTGGCCCGGTATAAACTATTTGATACGCTATAACTCAGGATCCAGATTGGTACTAATTCTTATATTTAATACCGAATAGTACTAATTAGGTACTAATTCGTGTATAAGTTTTAACATGAAATTCTATTGGGTACCGTGGTAGCGACATGTACTTGCCAAAGCATGTCACTGGCCCGGTATAAACTATTTGATACGCTATAACTCAGGATCCTGATGGGTACTGATTCTAATATTATTTCGAAATAGTACCAATTAGATACTAATTCGTGTATAAGTTTTAACATGAAATTCTATTGGGTACCGTGGTAGCGACATGTACTTGCCAAAGCATGTCACTGGCCCGGTATAAACTATTTGATACGCTATAACTCAGGATCCTGATGGGTACTGATTCTAATATTATTTCGAAATAGTACCAATTAGATACTAATTCGTGTATAAGTTTTAACATGAAATTCTATTGGGTACCGTGGTAGCGACATGTACTTGCCAAAGCATGTCACTGGCCCGGTATAAACTATTTGATACGCTATAACTCAGGATCCAGATTGGTACTAATTCTTATATTTAATACCGAATAGTACTAATTAGGTACTAATTCGTGTATAAGTTTTAACATGAAATTCTATTGAGTACCGTGGTAGCGACATGTACTTGCCAAAGCATGTCATTGGCCCGGTATAAACTATTTGATACGCTATAACTCAGGATCCTGATGGGTACTGATTCTAATATTATTTCGAAATAGTACCAATTAGATACTAATTCGTGTATAAGTTTTAACATGAAATTCTATTGGGTACCGTGGTAGCGACATGTACTTGCCAAAGCATGTCACTGGCCCGGTATAAACTATTTAAGACGCTATAACTCAGGATCCTGATGGGTACTGATTCTAATATTATTTCGAAATAGTACCAATTAGATACTAATTCGTGTATAAGTTTTAACATGAAATTCTATTGGGTACCGTGGTAGCGACATGTACTTGCCAAAGCATGTCACTGGCCCGGTATAAACTATTTGATACGCTATAACTCAGGATCCTGATGGGTACTGATTCTAATATTATTTCCAAATAGTACCAATTAGGTACTAATTCGTGTATAAGTTTTAACATGAAATTCTATTGGGTACCGTGGTAGCGACATGTACTTGCCAAAGCATGTCACTGGCCCGGTATAAACTATTTGATACGCTATAACTCAGGATCCTGATGGGTACTAATTCTTATATTTAATACCGAATAGTACTAATTAGGTACTAATTCGTGTATAAGTTTTAACATGAAATTCTATTGGGTACCGTGGTAGCGACATGTACTTGCCAAAGCATGTCACTGGCCCGGTATAAACTATTTGATACGCTATAACTCAGGATCCTGATGGGTACTGATTCTAATATTATTTCGAAATAGTACCAATTAGATACTAATTCGTGTATAAGTTTTAACATGAAATTCTATTGGGTACCGTAATAGCGACATGTACTTGCCAAAGCATGTCCCTGGCCCGGTATAAACTATTTGATACGCTATAACTCAGGATCCAGATTGGTACTAATTCTTATATTTAATACCGAATAGTACCAATTAGGTACTAATTCGTGTATAAGTTTTAACATGAAATTCTATTGGGTACCGTGGTAGCGACATGTACTTGCCAAAGCATGTCACTGGCCCGGTATAAACTATTTGATACGCTATAACTCAGGATCCTGATGGGTACTGATTCTAATATTATTTCGAAATAGTACCAATTAGATACTAATTCGTGTATAAGTTTTAACATGAAATTCTATTGGGTACCGTGGTAGCGACATGTACTTGCCAAAGCATGTCACTGGCCCGGTATAAACTATTTGATACGCTATAACTCAGGATCCTGATGGGTACTGATTCTAATATTATTTCCAAATAGTACTAATTAGGTACTAATTCGTGTATAAGTTTTAACATGAAATTCTATTGGGTACCGTGGTAGCGACATGTACTTGCCAAAGCATGTCACTGGCCCGGTATAAACTATTTGATACGCTATAACTCAGGATCCTGATGGGTACTAATTCTTATATTTAATACCGAATAGTACTAATTTGGTACTAATTCGTGTATAAGTTTTAACATGAAATTCTATTGGGTACCGTGGTAGCGACATGTACTTGCCAAAGCATGTCACTGGCCCGGTATAAACTATTTGATACGCTATAACTCAGGATCCTGATGGGTACTGATTCTAATATTATTTCCAAATAGTACCAATTAGATACTAATTCGTGTATAAGTTTTAACATGAAATTCTATTGGGTACCGTGGTAGCGACATGTACTTGCCAAAGCATGTCACTGGCCCGGTATAAACTATTTGATACGCTATAACTCAGGATCCTGATGGGTACTGATTCTAATATTATTTCCAAATAGTACCAATTAGATACTAATTCGTGTATAAGTTTTAACATGAAATTCTATTGGGTACCGTGGTAGCGACATGTACTTGCCAAAGCATGTCACTGGCCCGGTATAAACTATTTGATACGCTATAACTCAGGATCCTGATGGGTACTGATTCTAATATTATTTCCAAATAGTACCAATTAGATACTAATTCGTGTATAAGTTTTAACATGAAATTCTATTGGGTACCGTGGTAGCGACATGTACTTGCCAAAGCATGTCACTGGCCCGGTATAAACTATTTGATACGCTATTACTCAGGATCCTGATGGGTACTGATTCTAATATTATTTCCAAATAGTACCAATTAGATACTAATTCGTGTATAAGTTTTAACATGAAATTCTATTGGGTACCGTGGTAGCGACATGTACTTGCCAAAGCATGTCACTGGCCCGGTATAAACTATTTGATACGCTATAACTCAGGATCCTGATGGGTACTGATTCTAATATTATTTCCAAATAGTACCAATTAGGTACTAATTCGTGTATAAGTTTTAACATGAAATTCTATTGGGTACCGTGGTAGCGACATGTACTTGCCAAAGCATGTCACTGGCCCGGTATAAACTATTTGATACGCTATAACTCAGGATCCTGATGGGTACTGATTCTAATATTATTTCCAAATAGTACCAATTAGATACTAATTCGTGTATAAGTTTTAACATGAAATTCTATTGGGTACCGTGGTAGCGACATGTACTTGCCATAGCATGTCACTGGCCCGGTATAAACTATTTGATACGCTATAACTCAGGATCCTGATGGGTACTGATTCTAATATTATTTCCAATTAGTACCAATTAGATACTAATTCGTGTATAAGTTTTAACATGAAATTCTATTGGGTACCGTGGTAGCGACATGTACTTGCCAAAGCATGTCACTGGCCCGGTATAAACTATTTGATACGCTATAACTCAGGATCCAGATTGGTACTAATTCTTATATTTAATACCGAATAGTACTTATTAGGTACTAATTCGTGTATAAGTTTTAACATGAAATTCTATTGGGTACCGTGGTAGCGACATGTACTTGCCAAAGCATGTCACTGGCCCGGTATAAACTATTTGATACGCTATAACTCAGGATCCTGATGGGTACTGATTCTAATATTATTTCGAAATAGTACCAATTAGATACTAATTCGTGTATAAGTTTTAACATGAAATTCTATTGGGTACCGTGGTAGCGACATGTACTTGCCAAAGCATGTCACTGGCCCGGTATAAACTATTTGATACGCTATAACTCAGGATCCTGATGGGTACTAATTCTTATATTTAATACCGAATAGTACTAATTAGGTACTAATTCGTGTATAAGTTTTAACATGAAATTCTATTGGGTACCGTGGTAGCGACATGTACTTGCCAAAGCATGTCACTGGCCCGGTATAAACTATTTGATACGCTATAACTCAGGATCCAGATTGGTACTAATTCTTATATTTAATACCGAATAGTACTAAATAGGTACTAATTCGTGTATAAGTTTTAACATGAAATTCTATTGGGTACCGTTGTAGCGACATGTACTTGCCAAAGCATGTCACTGGCCCGGTATAAACTATTTGATACGCTATAACTCAGGATCCTGATGGGTACTGATTCTAATATTATTTCCAAATAGTACCAATTAGATACTAATTCGTGTATAAGTTTTAACATGAAATTCTATTGGGTACCGTGGTAGCGACATGTACTTGCCAAAGCATGTCACTGGCCCGGTATAAACTATTTGATACGCTATAACTCAGGATCCTGATGGGTATTGATTCTAATATTATTTCCAAATAGTACCAATTAGATACTAATTCGTGTATAAGTTTTAACATGAAATTCTATTGGGTACCGTGGTAGCGACATGTACTTGCCAAAGCATGTCACTGGCCCGGTATAAACTATTTAATACGCTATAACTCAGGATCCTGATGGGTACTGATTCTAATATTATTTCCAAATAGTACCAATTAGATACTAATTCGTGTATAAGTTTTTACATGAAATTCTATTGGGTACCGTGGTAGCGACATGTACTTGCCAAAGCATGTCACTGGCCCGGTATAAACTATTTGATACGCTATAACTCAGGATCCTGATGGGTACTGATTCTAATATTATTTCCAAATAGTACCAATTAGATACTAATTCGTGTATTAGTTTTAACATGAAATTCTATTGGGTACCGTGGTAGCGACATGTACTTGCCAAAGCATGTCACTGGGCCGGTATAAACTATTTGATACGCTATAACTCAGGATCCAGATGGGTACTGAATCTAATATTATTTCCAAATAGTACCAATTAGATACTAATTCGTGTATAAGTTTTAACATGAAATTCTATTGGGTACCGTGGTAGCGACATGTACTTGCCAAAGCATGTCACTGGCCCGGTATAAACTATTTGATACGCTATAACTCAGGATCCTGATGGGTACTAATTCTTATATTTAATACCGAATAGTACTAATTAGGTACTAATTCGTGTATAAGTTTTAACATGAAATTCTATTGGGTACCGTGGTAGCGACATGTACTTGCCAAAGCATGTCACTGGCCCGGTATAAACTATTTGATACGCTATAACTCAGGATCCTGATGGGTACTAATTCTTATATTTAATACCGAATAGTACTAATTAGGTACTAATTCGTGTATAAGTTTTAACATGAAATTCTATTGGGTACCGTGGTAGCGACATGTACTTGCCAAAGCATGTCACTGGCCCGGTATAAACTATTTGATACGCTATAACTCAGGATCCTGATGGGTACTGATTCTAATATTATTTCCAAATAGTACCAATTAGATACTAATTCGTGTATAAGTTTTAACATGAAATTCTATTGGGTACCGTGGTAGCGACATATACTTGCCAAAGCATGTCACTGGCCCGGTATAAACTATTTGATACGCTATAACTCAGGATCCTGATGGGTACTGATTCTAATATTATTTCCAAATAGTACCAATTAGATACTAATTCGTGTATAAGTTTTAACATGAAATTCTATTGGGTACCGTGGTAGCGACATGTACTTGCCAAAGCATGTCACTGGCCCGGTATAAACTATTTGATACGCTATAACTCAGGATCCAGTTGGGTACTGATTCTAATATTATTTCCAAATAGTACCAATTAGATACTAATTCGTGTATAAGTTTTAACATGAAATTCTATTGGGTACCGTGGTAGCGACATGTACTTGCCAAAGCATGTCACTGGCCCGGTATAAACTATTTGATACGCTATAACTCAGGATCCTGATGGGTACTGATTCTAATATTATTTCCAAATAGTACCAATTAGATACTAATTCGTGTATAAGTTTTAACATGAAATTCTATTGGGTACCGTGGTAGCGACATGTACTTGCCAAAGCATGTCACTGGCCCGGTATAAACTATTTGATACGCTATAACTCAGGATCCAGATTGGTACTAATTCTTATATTTAATACCGAATAGTACTAATTAGGTACTAATTCGTGTATAAGTTTTAACATGAAATTCTATTGGGTACCGTGGTAGCGACATGTACTTGCCAAAGCATGTCACTGGCCCGGTATAAACTATTTGATACGCTATAACTCAGGATCCTGATGGGTACTGATTCTAATATTATTTCCAAATTGTACCAATTAGATACTAATTCGTGTATAAGTTTTAACATGAAATTCTATTGGGTACCGTGGTAGCGACATGTACTTGCCAAAGCATGTCACTGGCCCGGTATAAACTATTTGATACGCTATAACTCAGGATCCTGATGGGTACTGATTCTAATATTATTTCCAAATAGTACCAATTAGATACTAATTCGTGTATAAGTTTTAACATGAAATTCTATTGGGTACCGTGGTAGCGACATGTACTTGCCAAAGCATGTCACTGGCCCGGTATAAACTATTTGATACGCTATAACTCAGGATCCTGATGGGTACTGATTCTAATATTATTTCCAAATAGTACCAATTAGATACTAATTCGTGTATAAGTTTTAACATGAAATTCTATTGGGTACCGTGGTAGCGACATGTACTTGCCAAAGCATGTCACTGGCCCGGTATAAACTATTTGATACGCTATTACTCAGGATCCTGATGGGTACTGATTCTAATATTATTTCCAAATAGTACCAATTAGATACTAATTCGTGTATAAGTTTTAACATGAAATTCTATTGGGTACCGTGGTAGCGACATGTACTTGCCAAAGCATGTCACTGGCCCGGTATAAACTATTTGATACGCTATAACTCAGGATCCTGATGGGTACTGATTCTAATATTATTTCCAAATAGTACCAATTAGGTACTAATTCGTGTATAAGTTTTAACATGAAATTCTATTGGGTACCGTGGTAGCGACATGTACTTGCCAAAGCATGTCACTGGCCCGGTATAAACTATTTGATACGCTATAACTCAGGATCCTGATGGGTACTGATTCTAATATTATTTCCAAATAGTACCAATTAGATACTAATTCGTGTATAAGTTTTAACATGAAATTCTATTGGGTACCGTGGTAGCGACATGTACTTGCCATAGCATGTCACTGGCCCGGTATAAACTATTTGATACGCTATAACTCAGGATCCTGATGGGTACTGATTCTAATATTATTTCCAATTAGTACCAATTAGATACTAATTCGTGTATAAGTTTTAACATGAAATTCTATTGGGTACCGTGGTAGCGACATGTACTTGCCAAAGCATGTCACTGGCCCGGTATAAACTATTTGATACGCTATAACTCAGGATCCAGATTGGTACTAATTCTTATATTTAATACCGAATAGTACTTATTAGGTACTAATCCGTGTATAAGTTTTAACATGAAATTCTATTGGGTACCGTGGTAGCGACATGTACTTGCCAAAGCATGTCACTGGCCCGGTATAAACTATTTGATACGCTATAACTCAGGATCCTGATGGGTACTGATTCTAATATTATTTCGAAATAGTACCAATTAGATACTAATTCGTGTATAAGTTTTAACATGAAATTCTATTGGGTACCGTGGTAGCGACATGTACTTGCCAAAGCATGTCACTGGCCCGGTATAAACTATTTGATACGCTATAACTCAGGATCCTGATGGGTACTAATTCTTATATTTAATACCGAATAGTACTAATTAGGTACTAATTCGTGTATAAGTTTTAACATGAAATTCTATTGGGTACCGTGGTAGCGACATGTACTTGCCAAAGCATGTCACTGGCCCGGTATAAACTATTTGATACGCTATAACTCAGGATCCAGATTGGTACTAATTCTTATATTTAATACCGAATAGTACTAAATAGGTACTAATTCGTGTATAAGTTTTAACATGAAATTCTATTGGGTACCGTTGTAGCGACATGTACTTGCCAAAGCATGTCACTGGCCCGGTATAAACTATTTGATACGCTATAACTCAGGATCCTGATGGGTACTGATTCTAATATTATTTCCAAATAGTACCAATTAGATACTAATTCGTGTATAAGTTTTAACATGAAATTCTATTGGGTACCGTGGTAGCGACATGTACTTGCCAAAGCATGTCACTGGCCCGGTATAAACTATTTGATACGCTATAACTCAGGATCCTGATGGGTATTGATTCTAATATTATTTCCAAATAGTACCAATTAGATACTAATTCGTGTATAAGTTTTAACATGAAATTCTATTGGGTACCGTGGTAGCGACATGTACTTGCCAAAGCATGTCACTGGCCCGGTATAAACTATTTAATACGCTATAACTCAGGATCCTGATGGGTACTGATTCTAATATTATTTCCAAATAGTACCAATTAGATACTAATTCGTGTATAAGTTTTTACATGAAATTCTATTGGGTACCGTGGTAGCGACATGTACTTGCCAAAGCATGTCACTGGCCCGGTATAAACTATTTGATACGCTATAACTCAGGATCCTGATGGGTACTGATTCTAATATTATTTCCAAATAGTACCAATTAGATACTAATTCGTGTATTAGTTTTAACATGAAATTCTATTGGGTACCGTGGTAGCGACATGTACTTGCCAAAGCATGTCACTGGGCCGGTATAAACTATTTGATACGCTATAACTCAGGATCCAGATGGGTACTGAATCTAATATTATTTCCAAATAGTACCAATTAGATACTAATTCGTGTATAAGTTTTAACATGAAATTCTATTGGGTACCGTGGTAGCGACATGTACTTGCCAAAGCATGTCACTGGCCCGGTATAAACTATTTGATACGCTATAACTCAGGATCCTGATGGGTACTAATTCTTATATTTAATACCGAATAGTACTAATTAGGTACTAATTCGTGTATAAGTTTTAACATGAAATTCTATTGGGTACCGTGGTAGCGACATGTACTTGCCAAAGCATGTCACTGGCCCGGTATAAACTATTTGATACGCTATAACTCAGGATCCTGATGGGTACTAATTCTTATATTTAATACCGAATAGTACTAATTAGGTACTAATTCGTGTATAAGTTTTAACATGAAATTCTATTGGGTACCGTGGTAGCGACATGTACTTGCCAAAGCATGTCACTGGCCCGGTATAAACTATTTGATACGCTATAACTCAGGATCCTGATGGGTACTGATTCTAATATTATTTCCAAATAGTACCAATTAGATACTAATTCGTGTATAAGTTTTAACATGAAATTCTATTGGGTACCGTGGTAGCGACATATACTTGCCAAAGCATGTCACTGGCCCGGTATAAACTATTTGATACGCTATAACTCAGGATCCTGATGGGTACTGATTCTAATATTATTTCCAAATAGTACCAATTAGATACTAATTCGTGTATAAGTTTTAACATGAAATTCTATTGGGTACCGTGGTAGCGACATGTACTTGCCAAAGCATGTCACTGGCCCGGTATAAACTATTTGATACGCTATAACTCAGGATCCAGTTGGGTACTGATTCTAATATTATTTCCAAATAGTACCAATTAGATACTAATTCGTGTATAAGTTTTAACATGAAATTCTATTGGGTACCGTGGTAGCGACATGTACTTGCCAAAGCATGTCACTGGCCCGGTATAAACTATTTGATACGCTATAACTCAGGATCCTGATGGGTACTGATTCTAATATTATTTCCAAATAGTACCAATTAGATACTAATTCGTGTATAAGTTTTAACATGAAATTCTATTGGGTACCGTGGTAGCGACGTGTACTTGCCAAAGCATGTCACTGGCCCGGTATAAACTATTTGATACGCTATAACTCAGGATCCAGATTGGTACTAATTCTTATATTTAATACCGAATAGTACTAATTAGGTACTAATTCGTGTATAAGTTTTAACATGAAATTCTATTGGGTACCGTGGTAGCGACATGTACTTGCCAAAGCATGTCACTGGCCCGGTATAAACTATTTGATACGCTATAACTCAGGATCCTGATGGGTACTGATTCTAATATTATTTCCAAATTGTACCAATTAGATACTAATTCGTGTATAAGTTTTAACATGAAATTCTATTGGGTACCGTGGTAGCGACATGTACTTGCCAAAGCATGTCACTGGCCCGGTATAAACTATTTGATACGCTATAACTCAGGATCCTGATGGGTACTGATTCTAATATTATTTCCAAATAGTACCAATTAGATACTAATTCGTGTATAAGTTTTAACATGAAATTCTATTGGGTACCGTGGTAGCGACATGTACTTGCCAAAGCATGTCACTGGCCCGGTATAAACTATTTGATACGCTATAACTCAGGATCCTGATGGGTACTGATTCTAATATTATTTCCAAATAGTACCAATTAGATACTAATTCGTGTATAAGTTTTAACATGAAATTCTATTGGGTACCGTGGTAGCGACATGTACTTGCCAAAGCATGTCACTGGCCCGGTATAAACTATTTGATACGCTATAACTCAGGATCCTGATGGGTACTGATTCTAATATTATTTCCAAATAGTACCAATTAGATACTAATTCGTGTATAAGTTTTAACATGAAATTCTATTGGGTACCGTGGTAGCGACATGTACTTGCCAAAGCATGTCACTGGCCCGGTATAAACTATTTGATACGCTATAACTCAGGATCCTGATGGGTACTGATTCTAATATTATTTCCAAATAGTACCAATTAGATACTAATTCGTGTATAAGTTTTAACATGAAATTCTATTGGGTACCGTGGTAGCGACATGTACTTGCCAAAGCATGTCACTGGCTCGGTATAAACTATTTGATACGCTATAACTCAGGATCCTGATGGGTACTGATTCTAATATTATTTCCAAATAGTACCAATTAGATACTAATTCGTGTATAAGTTTTAACATGAAATTCTATTGGGTACCGTGGTAGCGACATGTACTTGCCAAAGCATGTCACTGGCCCGGTATAAACTATTTGATACGCTATAACTCAGGATCCTGATGGGTACTGATTCTAATATTATTTCCAAATAGTACCAATTAGATACTAATTCGTGTATAAGTTTTAACATGAAATTCTATTGGGTACCGTGGTAGCGACATGTACTTGCCAAAGCATGTCACTGGCCCGGTATAAACTATTTGATACGCTATAACTCAGGATCCAGATGGGTACTGATTCTAATATTATTTCCAAATAGTACCAATTAGATACTAATTCGTGTATAAGTTTTAACATGAAATTCTATTGGGTACCGTGGTAGCGACATGTACTTGCCAAAGCATGTCACTGGCCCGGTATAAACTATTTGATACGCTATAACTCAGGATCCTGATGGGTACTGATTCTAATATTATTTCCAAATAGTACCAATTAGATACTAATTCGTGTATAAGTTTTAACATGAAATTCTATAGGGTACCGTGGTAGCGACATGTACTTGCCAAAGCATGTCACTGGCCCGGTATAAACTATTTGATACGCTATAACTCAGGATCCTGATGGGTACTGATTCTAATATTATTTCCAAATAGTACCAATTAGATACTAATTCGTGTATAAGTTTTAACATGAAATTCTATTGGGTACCGTGGTAGCGACATATACTTGCCAAAGCATGTCACTGGCCCGGTATAAACTATTTGATACGCTATAACTCAGGATCCTGATGGGTACTGATTCTAATATTATTTCCAAATAGTACCAATTAGATACTAATTCGTGTATAAGTTTTAACATGAAATTCTATTGGGTACCGTGGTAGCGACATGTACTTGCCAAAGCATGTCACTGGCCCGGTATAAACTATTTGATACGCTATAACTCAGGATCCAGATTGGTACTAATTCTTATATTTAATACCGAATAGTACTAATTAGGTACTAATTCGTGTATAAGTTTTAACATGAAATTCTATTGGGTACCGTGGTAGCGACATGTACTTGCCAAAGCATGTCACTGGCCCGGTATAAACTATTTGATACGCTATAACTCAGGATCCTGATGGGTACTGATTCTAATATTATTTCCAAATAGTACCAATTAGATACTAATTCGTGTATAAGTTTTAACATGAAATTCTATTGGGTACCGTGGTAGCGACATGTACTTGCCAAAGCATGTCACTGGCCCGGTATAAACTATTTGATACGCTATAACTCAGGATCCTGATGGGTACTGATTCTAATATTATTTCCAAATAGTACCAATTAGATACTAATTCGTGTATAAGTTTTAACATGAAATTCTATTGGGTACCGTGGTAGCGACATGTACTTGCCAAAGCATGTCACTGGCCCGGTATAAACTATTTGATACGCTATAACTCAGGATCCTGATGGGTACTGATTCTAATATTATTTCCAAATAGTACCAATTAGATACTAATTCGTGTATAAGTTTTAACATGAAATTCTATTGGGTACCGTGGTAGCGACATGTACTTGCCAAAGCATGTCACTGGCCCGGTATAAACTATTTGATACGCTATAACTCAGGATCCTGATGGGTACTGATTCTAATATTATTTCCAAATAGTACCAATTAGATACTAATTCGTGTATAAGTTTTAACATGAAATTCTATTGGGTACCGTGGTAGCGACATGTACTTGCCAAAGCATGTCACTGGCCCGGTATAAACTATTTGATACGCTATAACTCAGGATCCAGATGGGTACTGATTCTAATATTATTTCCAAATAGTACCAATTAGATACTAATTCGTGTATAAGTTTTAACATGAAATTCTATTGGGTACCGTGGTAGCGACATGTACTTGCCAAAGCATGTCACTGGCCCGGTATAAACTATTTGATACGCTATAACTCAGGATCCTGATGGGTACTGATTCTAATATTATTTCCAAATAGTACCAATTAGATACTAATTCGTGTATAAGTTTTAACATGAAATTCTATAGGGTACCGTGGTAGCGACATGTACTTGCCAAAGCATGTCACTGGCCCGGTATAAACTATTTGATACGCTATAACTCAGGATCCTGATGGGTACTGATTCTAATATTATTTCCAAATAGTACCAATTAGATACTAATTCGTGTATAAGTTTTAACATGAAATTCTATTGAGTACCGTGGTAGCGACATATACTTGCCAAAGCATGTCACTGGCCCGGTATAAACTATTTGATACGCTATAACTCAGGATCCTGATGGGTACTGATTCTAATATTATTTCCAAATAGTACCAATTAGATACTAATTCGTGTATAAGTTTTAACATGAAATTCTATTGGGTACCGTGGTAGCGACATGTACTTGCCAAAGCATGTCACTGGCCCGGTATAAACTATTTGATACGCTATAACTCAGGATCCAGATTGGTACTAATTCTTATATTTAATACCGAATAGTACAAATTAGGTACTAATTCGTGTATAAGTTTTAACATGAAATTCTATTGGGTACCGTGGTAGCGACATGTACTTGCCAAAGCATGTCACTGGCCCGGTATAAACTATTTGATACGCTATAACTCAGGATCCTGATGGGTACTAATTCTTATATTTAATACCGAATAGTACTAATTAGGTACTAATTCGTGTATAAGTTTTAACATGAAATTCTATTGGGTACCGTGGTAGCGACATGTACTTGCCAAAGCATGTCACTGGCCCGGTATAAACTATTTGATACGCTATAACTCAGGATCCTGATGGGTACTGATTCTAATATTATTTCCAAATAGTACCAATTAGATACTAATTCGTGTATAAGTTTTAACATGAAATTCTATTGGGTACCGTGGTAGCGACATATACTTGCCAAAGCATGTCACTGGCCCGGTATAAACTATTTGATACGCTATAACTCAGGATCCTGATGGGTACTGATTCTAATATTATTTCCGAATAGTACCAATTAGATACTAATTCGTGTATAAGTTTTAACATGAAATTCTATAGGGTACCGTGGTAGCGACATGTACTTGCCAAAGCATGTCACTGGCCCGGTATAAACTATTTGATACGCTATAACTCAGGATCCTGATGGGTACTGATTCTAATATTATTTCCAAATAGTACCAATTAGATACTAATTCGTGTATAAGTTTTAACATGAAATTCTATTGGGTACCGTGGTAGCGACATGTACTTGCCAAAGCATGTCACTGGCCCGGTATAAACTATTTGATACGCTATAACTCAGGATCCTGATGGGTACTGATTCTAATATTATTTCCAAATAGTACCAATTAGATACTAATTCGTGTATAAGTTTTAACATGAAATTCTATTGGGTACCGTGGTAGCGACATGTACTTGCCAAAGCATGTCACTGGCCCGGTATAAACTATTTGATACGCTATAACTCAGGATCCTGATGGGTACTGATTCTAATATTATTTCCAAATAGTACCAATTAGATACTAATTCGTGTATAAGTTTTAACATGAAATTCTATTGGGTACCGTGGTAGCGACATGTACTTGCCAAAGCATGTCACTGGCCCGGTATAAACTATTTGATACGCTATAACTCAGGATCCTGATGGGTACTGATTCTAATATTATTTCCAAATAGTACCAATTAGATACTAATTCGTGTATAAGTTTTAACATGAAATTCTATTGGGTACCGTGGTAGCGACATGTACTTGCCAAAGCATGTCACTGGCCCGGTATAAACTATTTGATACGCTATAACTCAGGATCCTGATGGGTACTAATTCTAATATTATTTCCAAATAGTACCAATTAGATACTAATTCGTGTATAAGTTTTAACATGAAATTCTATTGGGTACCGTGGTAGCGACATGTACTTGCCAAAGCATGTCACTGGCCCGGTATAAACTATTTGATACGCTATAACTCAGGATCCTGATGGGTACTGATTCTTATATTTAATACCGAATAGTACTAATTAGGTACTAATTCGTGTATAAGTTTTAACATGAAATTCTATTGGGTACCGTGGTAGCGACATGTACTTGCCACAGCATGTCACTGGCCCGGTATAAACTATTTGATACGCTATAACTAAGGATCCTGATGGGTACTGATTCTAATATTATTTCCGAATAGTACCAATTAGATACTAATTCGTGTATAAGTTTTAACATGAAATTCTATTGGGTACCGTGGTAGCGACATGTACTTGCCAAAGCATGTCACTGGCCCCGTATAAACTATTTGATACGCTATAACTCAGGATCCTGATGGGTACTGATTCTAATATTATTTCCAAATAGTACCAATTAGATACTAATTGGTGTATAAGTTTTAACATGAAATTCTATTGGGTACCGTGGTAGCGACATGTACTTGCCAAAGCATGTCACTGGCCCGGTATAAGCTATTTGATACGCTATAACTCAGGATCCAGATTGGTACTAATTCTTATATTTAATACCGAATAGTACTAATTAGGTACTAATTCGTGTATAAGTTTTAACATGAAATTCTATTGGGTACCGTGGTAGCGACATGTACTTGCCAAAGCATGTCACTGGCTCGGTATAAACTATTTGATACGCTATAACTCAGGATCCTGATGGGTACTGATTCTAATATTATTTCCAAATAGTACCAATTAGATACTAATTCGTGTATAAGTTTTAACATGAAATTCTATTGGGTACCGTGGTAGCGACATGTACTTGCCAAAGCATGTCACTGGCTCGGTATAAACTATTTGATACGCTATAACTCAGGATCCTGATGGGTACTGATTCTAATATTATTTCCAAATAGTACCAATTAGATACTAATTCGTGTATAAGTTTTAACATGAAATTCTATTGGGTACCGTGGTAGCGACATGTACTTGCCAAAGCATGTCACTGGCCCGGTATAAACTATTTGATACGCTATAACTCAGGATCCTGATGGGTACTGATTCTAATATTATTTCCAAATAGTACCAATTAGATACTAATTCGTGTATAAGTTTTAACATGAAATTCTATTGGGTACCGTGGTAGCGACATGTACTTGCCAAAGCATGTCACTGGCCCGGTATAAACTATTTGATACGCTATAACTCAGGATCCAGATGGGTACTGATTCTAATATTATTTCCAAATAGTACCAATTAGATACTAATTCGTGTATAAGTTTTAACATGAAATTCTATTGGGTACCGTGGTAGCGACATGTACTTGCCAAAGCATGTCACTGGCCCGGTATAAACTATTTGATACGCTATAACTCAGGATCCTGATGGGTACTGATTCTAATATCATTTCCAAATAGTACCAATTAGATACTAATTCGTGTATAAGTTTTAACATGAAATTCTATTGGGTACCGTGGTAGCGACATGTACTTGCCAAAGCATGTCACTGGCCCGGTATAAACTATTTGATACGCTATAACTCAGGATCCTGATGGGTACTGATTCTAATATTATTTCCAAATAGTACCAATTAGATACTAATTCGTGTATAAGTTTTAACATGAAATTCTATTGGGTACCGTGGTAGCGACATGTACATGCCAAAGCATGTCACTGGCCCGGTATAAACTATTTGATACGCTATAACTCAGGATCCAGATTGGTACTAATTCTTATATTTAATACCGAATAGTACTAATTAGGTACTAATTCGTGTATAAGTTTTAACATGAAATTCTATTGGGTACCGTGGTAGCGACATGTACTTGCCAAAGCATGTCACTGGCCCGGTATAAACTATTTGATACGCTATAACTCAGGATCCTGATGGGTACTGATTCTAATATTATTTCCAAATAGTACCAATTAGATACTAATTCGTGTATAAGTTTTAACATGAAATTCTATAGGGTACCGTGGTAGCGACATGTACTTGCCAAAGCATGTCACTGGCCCGGTATAAACTATTTGATACGCTATAACTCAGGATCCTGATGGGTACTGATTCTAATATTATTTCCAAATAGTACCAATTAGATACTAATTCGTGTATAAGTTTTAACATGAAATTCTATTGAGTACCGTGGTAGCGACATATACTTGCCAAAGCATGTCACTGGCCCGGTATAAACTATTTGATACGCTATAACTCAGGATCCTGATGGGTACTGATTCTAATATTATTTCCAAATAGTACCAATTAGATACTAATTCGTGTATAAGTTTTAACATGAAATTCTATTGGGTACCGTGGTAGCGACATGTACTTGCCAAAGCATGTCACTGGCCCGGTATAAACTATTTGATACGCTATAACTCAGGATCCAGATTGGTACTAATTCTTATATTTAATACCGAATAGTACAAATTAGGTACTAATTCGTGTATAAGTTTTAACATGAAATTCTATTGGGTACCGTGGTAGCGACATGTACTTGCCAAAGCATGTCACTGGCCCGGTATAAACTATTTGATACGCTATAACTCAGGATCCTGATGGGTACTAATTCTTATATTTAATACCGAATAGTACTAATTAGGTACTAATTCGTGTATAAGTTTTAACATGAAATTCTATTGGGTACCGTGGTAGCGACATGTACTTGCCAAAGCATGTCACTGGCCCGGTATAAACTATTTGATACGCTATAACTCAGGATCCTGATGGGTACTGATTCTAATATTATTTCCAAATAGTACCAATTAGATACTAATTCGTGTATAAGTTTTAACATGAAATTCTATTGGGTACCGTGGTAGCGACATATACTTGCCAAAGCATGTCACTGGCCCGGTATAAACTATTTGATACGCTATAACTCAGGATCCTGATGGGTACTGATTCTAATATTATTTCCGAATAGTACCAATTAGATACTAATTCGTGTATAAGTTTTAACATGAAATTCTATAGGGTACCGTGGTAGCGACATGTACTTGCCAAAGCATGTCACTGGCCCGGTATAAACTATTTGATACGCTATAACTCAGGATCCTGATGGGTACTGATTCTAATATTATTTCCAAATAGTACCAATTAGATACTAATTCGTGTATAAGTTTTAACATGAAATTCTATTGGGTACCGTGGTAGCGACATGTACTTGCCAAAGCATGTCACTGGCCCGGTATAAACTATTTGATACGCTATAACTCAGGATCCTGATGGGTACTGATTCTAATATTATTTCCAAATAGTACCAATTAGATACTAATTCGTGTATAAGTTTTAACATGAAATTCTATTGGGTACCGTGGTAGCGACATGTACTTGCCAAAGCATGTCACTGGCCCGGTATAAACTATTTGATACGCTATAACTCAGGATCCTGATGGGTACTGATTCTAATATTATTTCCAAATAGTACCAATTAGATACTAATTCGTGTATAAGTTTTAACATGAAATTCTATTGGGTACCGTGGTAGCGACATGTACTTGCCAAAGCATGTCACTGGCCCGGTATAAACTATTTGATACGCTATAACTCAGGATCCTGATGGGTACTGATTCTAATATTATTTCCAAATAGTACCAATTAGATACTAATTCGTGTATAAGTTTTAACATGAAATTCTATTGGGTACCGTGGTAGCGACATGTACTTGCCAAAGCATGTCACTGGCCCGGTATAAACTATTTGATACGCTATAACTCAGGATCCTGATGGGTACTAATTCTAATATTATTTCCAAATAGTACCAATTAGATACTAATTCGTGTATAAGTTTTAACATGAAATTCTATTGGGTACCGTGGTAGCGACATGTACTTGCCAAAGCATGTCACTGGCCCGGTATAAACTATTTGATACGCTATAACTCAGGATCCTGATGGGTACTGATTCTTATATTTAATACCGAATAGTACTAATTAGGTACTAATTCGTGTATAAGTTTTAACATGAAATTCTATTGGGTACCGTGGTAGCGACATGTACTTGCCACAGCATGTCACTGGCCCGGTATAAACTATTTGATACGCTATAACTAAGGATCCTGATGGGTACTGATTCTAATATTATTTCCGAATAGTACCAATTAGATACTAATTCGTGTATAAGTTTTAACATGAAATTCTATTGGGTACCGTGGTAGCGACATGTACTTGCCAAAGCATGTCACTGGCCCCGTATAAACTATTTGATACGCTATAACTCAGGATCCTGATGGGTACTGATTCTAATATTATTTCCAAATAGTACCAATTAGATACTAATTGGTGTATAAGTTTTAACATGAAATTCTATTGGGTACCGTGGTAGCGACATGTACTTGCCAAAGCATGTCACTGGCCCGGTATAAGCTATTTGATACGCTATAACTCAGGATCCAGATTGGTACTAATTCTTATATTTAATACCGAATAGTACTAATTAGGTACTAATTCGTGTATAAGTTTTAACATGAAATTCTATTGGGTACCGTGGTAGCGACATGTACTTGCCAAAGCATGTCACTGGCTCGGTATAAACTATTTGATACGCTATAACTCAGGATCCTGATGGGTACTGATTCTAATATTATTTCCAAATAGTACCAATTAGATACTAATTCGTGTATAAGTTTTAACATGAAATTCTATTGGGTACCGTGGTAGCGACATGTACTTGCCAAAGCATGTCACTGGCTCGGTATAAACTATTTGATACGCTATAACTCAGGATCCTGATGGGTACTGATTCTAATATTATTTCCAAATAGTACCAATTAGATACTAATTCGTGTATAAGTTTTAACATGAAATTCTATTGGGTACCGTGGTAGCGACATGTACTTGCCAAAGCATGTCACTGGCCCGGTATAAACTATTTGATACGCTATAACTCAGGATCCTGATGGGTACTGATTCTAATATTATTTCCAAATAGTACCAATTAGATACTAATTCGTGTATAAGTTTTAACATGAAATTCTATTGGGTACCGTGGTAGCGACATGTACTTGCCAAAGCATGTCACTGGCCCGGTATAAACTATTTGATACGCTATAACTCAGGATCCAGATGGGTACTGATTCTAATATTATTTCCAAATAGTACCAATTAGATACTAATTCGTGTATAAGTTTTAACATGAAATTCTATTGGGTACCGTGGTAGCGACATGTACTTGCCAAAGCATGTCACTGGCCCGGTATAAACTATTTGATACGCTATAACTCAGGATCCTGATGGGTACTGATTCTAATATCATTTCCAAATAGTACCAATTAGATACTAATTCGTGTATAAGTTTTAACATGAAATTCTATTGGGTACCGTGGTAGCGACATGTACTTGCCAAAGCATGTCACTGGCCCGGTATAAACTATTTGATACGCTATAACTCAGGATCCTGATGGGTACTGATTCTAATATTATTTCCAAATAGTACCAATTAGATACTAATTCGTGTATAAGTTTTAACATGAAATTCTATTGGGTACCGTGGTAGCGACATGTACATGCCAAAGCATGTCACTGGCCCGGTATAAACTATTTGATACGCTATAACTCAGGATCCAGATTGGTACTAATTCTTATATTTAATACCGAATAGTACTAATTAGGTACTAATTCGTGTATAAGTTTTAACATGAAATTCTATTGGGTACCGTGGTAGCGACATGTACTTGCCAAAGCATGTCACTGGCCCGGTATAAACTATTTGATACGCTATAACTCAGGATCCTGATGGGTACTGATTCTAATATTATTTCCAAATAGTACCAATTAGATACTAATTCGTGTATAAGTTTTAACATGAAATTCTATTGGGTACCGTGGTAGCGACATGTACTTGCCAAAGCATGTCACTGGCCCCGTATAAACTATTTGATACGCTATAACTCAGGATCCTGATGGGTACTGATTCTAATATTATTTCCAAATAGTACCAATTAGATACTAATTGGTGTATAAGTTTTAACATGAAATTCTATTGGGTACCGTGGTAGCGACATGTACTTGCCAAAGCATGTCACTGGCCCGGTATAAACTATTTGATACGCTATAACTCAGGATCCAGATTGGTACTAATTCTTATATTTAATACCGAATAGTACTAATTAGGTACTAATTCGTGTATAAGTTTTAACATGAAATTCTATTGGGTACCGTGGTAGCGACATGTACTTGCCAAAGCATGTCACTGGCTCGGTATAAACTATTTGATACGCTATAACTCAGGATCCTGATGGGTACTGATTCTAATATTATTTCCAAATAGTACCAATTAGATACTAATTCGTGTATAAGTTTTAACATGAAATTCTATTGGGTACCGTGGTAGCGACATGTACTTGCCAAAGCATGTCACTGGCTCGGTATAAACTATTTGATACGCTATAACTCAGGATCCTGATGGGTACTGATTCTAATATTATTTCCAAATAGTACCAATTAGATACTAATTCGTGTATAAGTTTTAACATGAAATTCTATTGGGTACCGTGGTAGCGACATGTACTTGCCAAAGCATGTCACTGGCCCGGTATAAACTATTTGATACGCTATAACTCAGGATCCTGATGGGTACTGATTCTAATATTATTTCCAAATAGTACCAATTAGATACTAATTCGTGTATAAGTTTTAACATGAAATTCTATTGGGTACCGTGGTAGCGACATGTACTTGCCAAAGCATGTCACTGGCCCGGTATAAACTATTTGATACGCTATAACTCAGGATCCAGATGGGTACTGATTCTAATATTATTTCCAAATAGTACCAATTAGATACTAATTCGTGTATAAGTTTTAACATGAAATTCTATTGGGTACCGTGGTAGCGACATGTACTTGCCAAAGCATGTCACTGGCCCGGTATAAACTATTTGATACGCTATAACTCAGGATCCTGATGGGTACTGATTCTAATATCATTTCCAAATAGTACCAATTAGATACTAATTCGTGTATAAGTTTTAACATGAAATTCTATTGGGTACCGTGGTAGCGACATGTACTTGCCAAAGCATGTCACTGGCCCGGTATAAACTATTTGATACGCTATAACTCAGGATCCTGATGGGTACTGATTCTAATATTATTTCCAAATAGTACCAATTAGATACTAATTCGTGTATAAGTTTTAACATGAAATTCTATTGGGTACCGTGGTAGCGACATGTACATGCCAAAGCATGTCACTGGCCCGGTATAAACTATTTGATACGCTATAACTCAGGATCCAGATTGGTACTAATTCTTATATTTAATACCGAATAGTACTAATTAGGTACTAATTCGTGTATAAGTTTTAACATGAAATTCTATTGGGTACCGTGGTAGCGACATGTACTTGCCAAAGCATGTCACTGGCCCGGTATAAACTATTTGATACGCTATAACTCAGGATCCTGATGGGTACTGATTCTAATATTATTTCCAAATAGTACCAATTAGATACTAATTCGTGTATAAGTTTTAACATGAAATTCTATTGGGTACCGTGGTAGCGACATGTACTTGCCAAAGCATGTCACTGGCCCGGTATAAACTATTTGATACGCTATAACTCAGGATCCTGATGGGTACTGATTCTAATATTATTTCCAAATAGTACCAATTAGATACTAATTCGTGTATAAGTTTTAACATGAAATTCTATTGGGTACCGTGGTAGCGACATGTACTTGCCAAAGCATGTCACTGGCCCGGTATAAACTATTTGATACGCTATAACTCAGGATCCTGATGGGTACTGATTCTAATATTATTTCCAAATAGTACCAATTAGATACTAATTCGTGTATAAGTTTTAACATGAAATTCTATTGGGTACCGTGGTAGCGACATGTACTTGCCAAAGCATGTCACTGGCCCGGTATAAACTATTTGATACGCTATAACTCAGGATCCTGATGGGTACTGATTCTAATATTATTTCCAAATAGTACCAATTAGATACTAATTCGTGTATAAGTTTTAACATGAAATTCTATTGGGTACCGTGGTAGCGACATGTACTTGCCAAAGCATGTCACTGGCCCGGTATAAACTATTTGATACGCTATAACTCAGGATCCTGATGGGTACTGATTCTAATATTATTTCCAAATAGTACCAATTAGATACTAATTCGTGTATAAGTTTTAACATGAAATTCTATTGGGTACCGTGGTAGCGACATGTACTTGCCAAAGCATGTCACTGGCCCGGTATAAACTATTTGATACGCTATAACTCAGGATCCAGATTGGTACTAATTCTTATATTTAATACCGAATAGTACTAATTAGGTACTAATTCGTGTATAAGTTTTAACATGAAATTCTATTGGGTACCGTGGTAGCGACATGTACTTGCCAAAGCATGTCACTGGCCCGGTATAAACTATTTGATACGCTATAACTCAGGATCCAGATTGGTACTAATTCTTATATTTAATACCGAATAGTACTAATTAGGTACTAATTCGTGAATAAGTTTTAACATGAAATTCTATTGGGTACCGTGGTAGCGACATGTCTTGCCAAAGCATGTCACTGGCCCGGTATAAACTATTTGATACGCTATAACTCAGGATCCAGATTGGTACTAATTCTTATATTTAATACCGAATAGTACTAATTAGGTACTAATTCGTGTATAAGTTTTAACATGAAATTCTATTGGGTACCGTGGTAGCGACATGTACTTGCCAAAGCATGTCACTGGCCCGGTATAAACTATTTGATACGCTATTACTCAGGATCCAGATTGGTACTAATTCTTATATTTAATACCGAATAGTACTAATTAGGTACTAATTCGTGTATAAGTTTTAACATGAAATTCTATTGGGTACCGTGGTAGCGACATGTACTTGCCAAAGCATGTCACTGGCCCGGTATAAACTATTTGATACGCTATAACTCAGGATCCTGATGGGTACTGATTCTAATATTATTTCCAAATAGTACCAATTAGATACTAATTCGTGTATAAGTTTTAACATGAAATTCTATTGGGTACCGTGGTAGCGACATGTACTTGCCAAAGCATGTCACTGGCCCGGTATAAACTATTTGATACGCTATAACTCAGGATCCAGATTGGTACTAATTCTTATATTTAATACCGAATATTACTAATTAGGTAGTAATTCGTGTATAAGTTTTAACATGAAATTCTATTGGGTACCGTGGTAGCATCATGTACTTGCCAAAGCATGTCACTGGCCCGGTATAAACTATTTGATACGCTATAACTCAGGATCCTGATGGGTACTGATTCTAATATTATTTCCAAATAGTACCAATTAGATACTAATTCGTGTATAAGTTTTAACATGAAATTCTATTGGGTACCGTGGTAGCGACATGTACTTGCCAAAGCATGTCACTGGCCCGGTATAAACTATTTGATACGCTATAACTCAGGATCCTGATGGGTACTGATTCTAATATTATTTCCAAATAGTACCAATTAGATACTAATTCGTGTATAAGTTTTAACATGAAATTCTATTGGGTACCGTGGTAGCGACATGTACTTGCCAAAGCATGTCACTGGCCCGGTATAAACTATTTGATACGCTATAACTCAGGATCCTGATGGGTACTGATTCTAATATTATTTCCAAATAGTACCAATTAGATACTAATTCGTGTATAAGTTTTAACATGAAATTCTATTGGGTACCGTGGTAGCGACATGTACTTGCCAAAGCATGTCACTGGCCCGGTATAAACTATTTGATACGCTATAACTCAGGATCCTGATGGGTACTGATTCTAATATTATTTCCAAATAGTACCAATTAGATACTAATTCGTGTATAAGTTTTAACATGAAATTCTATTGGGTACCGTGGTAGCGACATGTACTTGCCAAAGCATGTCCCTGGCCCGGTATAAACTATTTGATACGCTATAACTCAGGATCCAGATTGGTACTAATTCTTATATTTAATACCGAATAGTACTAATTAGGTACTAATTCGTGTATAAGTTTTAACATGAAATTCTATTGGGTACCGTGGTAGCGACATGTACTTGCCAAAGCATGTCACTGGCCCGGTATAAACTATTTGATACGCTATAACTCAGGATCCTGATGGGTACTGATTCTAATATTATTTCCAAATAGTACCAATTAGATACTAATTCGTGTATAAGTTTTAACATGAAATTCTATTGGGTACCGTGGTAGCGACATGTACTTGCCAAAGCATGTCACTGGCCCGGTATAAACTATTTGATACGCTATAACTCAGGATCCTGATGGGTACTGATTCTAATATTATTTCCAAATAGTACCAATTAGATACTAATTCGTGTATAAGTTTTAACATGAAATTCTATTGGGTACCGTGGTAGCGACATGTACTTGCCAAAGCATGTCACTGGCCCGGTATAAACTATTTGATACGCTATAACTCAGGATCCTGATGGGTACTGATTCTAATATTATTTCCAAATAGTACCAATTAGATACTAATTCGTGTATAAGTTTTAACATGAAATTCTATTGGGTACCGTGGTAGCGACATGTACTTGCCAAAGCATGTCACTGGCCCGGTATAAACTATTTGATACGCTATAACTCAGGATCCTGATGGGTACTGATTCTAATATTATTTCCAAATAGTACCAATTAGATACTAATTCGTGTATAAGTTTTAACATGAAATTCTATTGGGTACCGTGGTAGCGACAAGTACTTGCCAAAGCATGTCACTGGCCCGGTATAAACTATTTGATACGCTATAACTCAGGATCCTGATGGGTACTGATTCTAATATTATTTCCAAATAGTACCAATTAGATACTAATTCGTGTATAAGTTTTAACATGAAATTCTATTGGGTACCGTGGTAGCGACATGTACTTGCCAAAGCATGTCACTGGCCCGGTATAAACTATTTGATACGCTATAACTCAGGATCCTGATGGGTACTGATTCTAATATTATTTCCAAATAGTACCAATTAGATACTAATTCGTGTATAAGTTTTAACATGAAATTCTATTGGGTACCGTGGTAGCGACATGTACTTGCCAAAGCATGTCACTGGCCCGGTATAAACTATTTGATACGCTATAACTCAGGATCCTGATGGGTACTGATTCTAATATTATTTCCAAATAGTACCAATTAGATACTAATTCGTGTATAAGTTTTAACATGAAATTCTATTGGGTACCGTGGTAGCGACATGTACTTGCCAAAGCATGTCACTGGCCCGGTATAAACTATTTGATACGCTATAACTCAGGATCCAGATTGGTACTAATTCTTATATTTAATACCGAATAGTACTAATTAGGTACTAATTCGTGAATAAGTTTTAACATGAAATTCTATTGGGTACCGTGGTAGCGACATGTACTTGCCAAAGCATGTCACTGGCCCGGTATAAACTATTTGATACGCTATAACTCAGGATCCAGATTGGTACTAATTCTTATATTTAATACCGAATAGTACTAATTAGGTACTAATTCGTGTATAAGTTTTAACATGAAATTCTATTGGGTACCGTGGTAGCGACATGTACTTGCCAAAGCATGTCACTGGCCCGGTATAAACTATTTGATACGCTATAACTCAGGATCCTGATGGGTACTAATTCTTATATTTAATACCGAATAGTACTAATTAGGTACTAATTCGTGTATAAGTTTTAACATGAAATTCTATTGGGTACCGTGGTAGCGACATGTACTTGCCAAAGCATGTCACTGGCCCGGTATAAACTATTTGATACGCTATAACTCAGGATCCAGATTGGTACTAATTCTTATATTTAATACCGAATAGTACTAATTAGGTACTAATTCGTGAATAAGTTTTAACATGAAATTCTATTGGGTACCGTGGTAGCGACATGTACTTGCCAAAGCATGTCACTGGCCCGGTATAAACTATTTGATACGCTATAACTCAGGATCCAGATTGGTACTAATTCTTATATTTAATACCGAATAGTACTAATTAGGTACTAATTCGTGTATAAGTTTTAACATGAAATTCTATTGGGTACCGTGGTAGCGACATGTACTTGCCAAAGCATGTCACTGGCCCGGTATAAACTATTTGATACGCTATTACTCAGGATCCAGATTGGTACTAATTCTTATATTTAATACCGAATAGTACTAATTAGGTACTAATTCGTGTATAAGTTTTAACATGAAATTCTATTGGGTACCGTGGTAGCGACATGTACTTGCCAAAGCATGTCACTGGCCCGGTATAAACTATTTGATACGCTATAACTCAGGATCCAGATTGGTACTAATTCTTATATTTAATACCGAATAGTACTAATTAGGTACTAATTCGTGAATAAGTTTTAACATGAAATTCTATTGGGTACCGTGGTAGCGACATGTACTTGCCAAAGCATGTCACTGGCCCGGTATAAACTATTTGATACGCTATAACTCAGGATCCAGATTGGTACTAATTCTTATATTTAATACCGAATAGTACTAATTAGGTACTAATTCGTGTATAAGTTTTAACATGAAATTCTATTGGGTACCGTGGTAGCGACATGTACTTGCCAAAGCATGTCACTGGCCCGGTATAAACTATTTGATACGCTATAACTCAGGATCCTGATGGGTACTAATTCTTATATTTAATACCGAATAGTACTAATTAGGTACTAATTCGTGTATAAGTTTTAACATGAAATTCTATTGGGTACCGTGGTAGCGACATGTACTTGCCAAAGCATGTCACTGGCCCGGTATAAACTATTTGATACGCTATAACTCAGGATCCAGATTGGTACTAATTCTTATATTTAATACCGAATAGTACTAATTAGGTACTAATTCGTGAATAAGTTTTAACATGAAATTCTATTGGGTACCGTGGTAGCGACATGTACTTGCCAAAGCATGTCACTGGCCAGGTATAAACTATTTGATACGCTATAACTCAGGATCCAGATTGGTACTAATTCTTATATTTAATACCGAATAGTACTAATTAGGTACTAATTCGTGTATAAGTTTTAACATGAAATTCTATTGGGTACCGTGGTAGCGACATGTACTTGCCAAAGCATGTCACTGGCCCGGTATAAACTATTTGATACGCTATTACTCAGGATCCAGATTGGTACTAATTCTTATATTTAATACCGAATAGTACTAATTAGGTACTAATTCGTGCATAAGTTTTAACATGAAATTCTATTGGGTACCGTGGTAGCGACATGTACTTGCCAAAGCATGTCACTGGCCCGGTATAAACTATTTGATACGCTATAACTCAGGATCCTGATGGGTACTGATTCTAATATTATTTCCAAATAGTACCAATTAGATACTAATTCGTGTATAAGTTTTAACATGAAATTCTATTGGGTACCGTGGTAGCGACATGTACTTGCCAAAGCATGTCACTGGCCCGGTATAAACTATTTGATACGCTATAACTCAGGATCCAGATTGGTACTAATTCTTATATTTAATACCGAATAGTACTAATTAGGTAGTAATTCGTGTATAAGTTTTAACATGAAATTCTATTGGGTACCGTGGTAGCATCATGTACTTGCCAAAGCATGTCACTGGCCCGGTATGAACTATTTGATACGCTATAACTCAGGATCCTGATGGGTACTGATTCTAATATTATTTCCAAATAGTACCAATTAGATACTAATTCGTGTATAAGTTTTAACATGAAATTCTATTGGGTACCGTGGTAGCGACATGTACTTGCCAAAGCATGTCACTGGCCCGGTATAAACTATTTGATACGCTATAACTCAGGATCCTGATGGGTACTGATTCTAATATTATTTCCAAATAGTACCAATTAGATACTAATTCGTGTATAAGTTTTAACATGAAATTCTATTGGGTACCGTGGTAGCGACATGTACTTGCCAAAGCATGTCACTGGCCGGTATAAACTATTTGATACGCTATAACTCAGGATCCAGATTGGTACTAATTCTTATATTTAATACCGAATAGTACTAATTAGGTAGTAATTCGTGTATAAGTTTTAACATGAAATTCTATTGGGTACCGTGGAAGCATCATGTACTTGCCAAAGCATGTCACTGGCCCGGTATAAACTATTTGATACGCTATAACTCAGGATCCTGATGGGTACTGATTCTAATATTATTTCCAAATAGTACCAATTAGATACTAATTCGTGTATAAGTTTTAACATGAAATTCTATTGGGTACCGTGGTAGCGACATGTACTTGCCAAAGCATGTCACTGGCCCGGTATAAACTATTTGATACGCTATAACTCAGGATCCTGATGGGTACTGATTCTAATATTATTTCCAAATAGTACCAATTAGATAAATTCGTGTATAAGTTTTAACATGAAATTCTATTGGGTACCGTGGTAGCGACATGTACTTGCCAAAGCATGTCACTGGCCCGGTATAACTATTTGATACGCTATAACTCAGGATCCTGATGGGTACTGATTCTAATATTATTTCCAAATAGTACCAATTAGATACTAATTCGTGTATAAGTTTTAACATGAAATTCTATTGGGTACCGTGGTAGCGACATGTACTTGCCAAAGCATGTCACTGGCCCGGTATAAACTATTTGATACGCTATAACTCAGGATCCTGATGGGTACTGATTCTAATATTATTTCCAAATAGTACCAATTAGATACTAATTCGTGTATACTTAAGTTTTAACATGAAATTCTATTGGGTACCGTGGTAGCGACATGTACTTGCCAAAGCATGTCCCTGGCCCGGTATAAACTATTTGATACGCTATAACTCAGGATCCAGATTGGTACTAATTCTTATATTTAATACCGAATAGTACTAATTAGGTACTAATTCGTGTATAAGTTTTAACATGAAATTCTATTGGGTACCGTGGTAGCGACATGTACTTGCCAAGCATGTCACTGGCCCGGTATAAACTATTTGATACGCTATAACTCAGGATCCTGATGGGTACTGATTCTAATATTATTTCCAAATAGTACCAATTAGATACTAATTCGTGTATAAGTTTTAACATGAAATTCTATTGGGTACCGTGGTAGCGACATGTACTTGCCAAAGCATGTCACTGGCCCGGTATAAACTATTTGATACGCTATAACTCAGGATCCTGATGGGTACTGATTCTAATATTATTTCCAAATAGTACCAATTAGATACAAATTCGTGTATAAGTTTTAACATGAAATTCTATTGGGTACCGTGGTAGCGACATGTACTTGCCAAAGCATGTCACTGGCCCGGTATAAACTATTTGATACGCTATAACTCAGGATCCTGATGGGTACTGATTCTAATATTATTTCCAAATAGTACCAATTAGATACTAATTCGTGTATAAGTTTTAACATGAAATTCTATTGGGTACCGTGGTAGCGACATGTACTTGCCAAAGCATGTCACTGGCCCGGTATAAACTATTTGATACGCTATAACTCAGGATCCTGATGGGTACTGATTCTAATATTATTTCCAAATAGTACCAATTAGATACTAATTCGTGTATAAGTTTTAACATGAAATTCTATTGGGTACCGTGGTAGCGACATGTACTTGCCAAAGCATGTCACTGGCCCGGTATAAACTATTTGATACGCTATAACTCAGGATCCAGATTGGTACTAATTCTTATATTTAATACCGAATAGTACTAATTAGGTACTAATTCGTGAATAAGTTTTAACATGAAATTCTATTGGGTACCGTGGTAGCGACATGTACTTGCCAAAGCATGTCACTGGCCCGGTATAAACTATTTGATACGCTATAACTCAGGATCCAGATTGGTACTAATTCTTATATTTAATACCGAATAGTACTAATTAGGTACTAATTCGTGTATAAGTTTTAACATGAAATTCTATTGGGTACCGTGGTAGCGACATGTACTTGCCAAAGCATGTCACTGGCCCGGTATAAACTATTTGATACGCTATAACTCAGGATCCTGATGGGTACTAATTCTTATATTTAATACCGAATAGTACTAATTAGGTACTAATTCGTGTATAAGTTTTAACATGAAATTCTATTGGGTACCGTGGTAGCGACATGTACTTGCCAAAGCATGTCACCGGCCCGGTATAAACTATTTGATACGCTATAACTCAGGATCCTGATGGGTACTAATTCTTATATTTAATACCGAATAGTACTAATTAGGTACTAATTCGTGTATAAGTTTTAACATGAAATTCTATTGGGTACCGTGGTAGCGACATGTACTTGCCAAAGCATGTCACTGGCCCGGTATAAACTATTTGATACGCTATAACTCAGGATCCTGATGGGTACTAATTCTTATATTTAATACCGAATAGTACTAATTAGGTACTAATTCGTGTATAAGTTTTAACATGAAATTCTATTGGGTACCGTGGTAGCGACATGTACTTGCCAAAGCATGTCACTGGCCCTGTATAAACTATTTGATACGCTATAACTCAGGATCCTGATGGGTACTAATTCTTATATTTAATACCGAATAGTACTAATTAGGTACTAATTCGTGTATAAGTTTTAACATGAAATTCTATTGGGTACCGTGGTAGCGACATGTACTTGCCAAAGCATGTCACTGGCCCGGTATAAACTATTTGATACGCTATAACTCAGGATCCTGATGGGTACTAATTCTTATATTTAATACCGAATAGTACTAATTAGGTACTAATTCGTGTATAAGTTTTAACATGAAATTCTATTGGGTACCGTGGTAGCGACATGTACTTGCCAAAGCATGTCATTGGCCCGGTATAAACTATTTGATACGCTATAACTCAGGATCCAGATTGGTACTAATTCTTATATTTAATACCGAATAGTACTAATTAGGTACTAATTCGTGTATAAGTTTTAACATGAAATTCTATTGGGTACCGTGGTAGCGACATGTACTTGCCAAAGCATGTCACTGGCCCGGTATAAACTATTTGATACGCTATAACTCAGGATCCTGATGGGTACTAATTCTTATATTTAATACCGAATAGTACTAATTAGGTACTAATTCGTGTATAAGTTTTAACATGAAATTCTATTGGGTACCGTGGTAGCGACATGTACTTGCCAAAGCATGTCACTGGTCCGGTATAAAATATTTGATACGCTATAATTCAGGATCCTGATGGGTACTAATTCTTATATTTAATACCGAATAGTACTAATTAGGTACTAATTCGTGTATAAGTTTTAACATGAAATTCTATTGGGTACCGTGGTAGCGACATGTACTTGCCAAAGCATGTCACTGGCCCGGTATAAACTATTTGATACGCTATAACTCAGGATCCAGATTGGTACTAATTGTTATATTTAATACCGAATAGTACTAATTAGGTACTAATTCGTGTATAAGTTTTAACATGAAATTCTATTGGGTACCGTGGTAGCGACATGTACTTGCCAAAGCATGTCACTGGCCCGGTATAAACTATTTGATACGCTATAACTCAGGATCCTGATGGGTACTGATTCTAATATTATTTCCCAATAGTACCAATTAGATACTAATTCGTGTATAAGTTTTAACATGAAATTCTATTGGGTACCGTGGTAGCGACATGTACTTGCCAAAGCATGTCACTGGCCCGGTATAAACTATTTGATACGCTATAACTCAGGATCCAGATTGGTACTAATTCTTATATTTAATACCGAATAGTACTAATTAGGTACTAATTCGTGTATAAGTTTTAACATGAAATTCTATTGGGTACCGTGGTAGCGACATGTACTTGCCAAAGCATGTCACTGGCCCGGTATAAACTATTTGATACGCTATAACTCAGGATCCTGATGGGTACTGATTCTAATATTATTTCCAAATAGTACCAATTAGATACTAATTCGTGTATAAGTTTTAACATGAAATTCTATTGGGTACCGTGGTAGCGACATGTACTTGCCAAAGCATGTCACTGGCCCGGTATAAACTATTTGATACGCTATAACTCAGGATCCTGATGGGTACTGATTCTAATATTATTTCCAAATAGTACCAATTAGATACTAATTCGTGTATAAGTTTTAACATGAAATTCTATTGGGTACCGTGGTAGCGACATGTACTTGCCAAAGCATGTCACTGGCCCGGTATAAACTATTTGATACGCTATAACTCAGGATCCAGATTGGTACTAATTCTTATATTTAATACCGAATAGTACTAATTAGGTACTAATTCGTGTATAAGTTTTAACATGAAATTCTATTGGGTACCGTGGTAGCGACATGTACTTGCCAAAGCATGTCACTGGCCCGGTATAAATTATTTGATACGCTATAACTCAGGATCCAGATTGGTACTAATTCTTATATTTAATACCGAATAGTACTAATTAGGTACTAATTCGTGTATAAGTTTTAACATGAAATTCTATTGGGTACCGTGGTAGCGACATGTACTTGCCAAAGCATGTCACTGGCCCGGTATAAACTATTTGATACGCTATAACTCAGGATCCAGATTGGTACTAATTCTTATATTTAATACCGAATAGTACTAATTAGGTACTAATTCGTGTATAAGTTTTAACATGAAATTCTATTGGGTACCGTGGTAGCGACATGTACTTGCCAAAGCATGTCACTGGCCCGGTATAAATTATTTGATACGCTATAACTCAGGATCCAGATTGGTACTAATTCTTATATTTAATACCGAATAGTACTAATTAGGTACTAATTCGTGTATAAGTTTTAACATGAAATTCTATTGGGTACCGTGGTAGCGACATGTACTTGCCAAAGCATGTCACTGGCCCGGTATAGACTATTTGATACGCTATAACTCAGGATCCTCATGGGTACTAATTCTTATATTTAATACCGAATAGTACTAATTAGGTACTAATTCGTGTATAAGTTTTAACATGAAATTCTATTGGGTACCGTGGTAGCGACATGTACTTGCCAAAGCATGTCACTGGTCCGGTATAAAATATTTGATACGCCATAATTCAGGATCCTGATGGGTACTAATTCTTATATTTAATACCGAATAGTACTAATTAGGTACTAATTCGTGTATAAGTTTTAACATGAAATTCTATTGGGTACCGTGGTAGCGACATGTACTTGCCAAAGCATGTCACTGGCCCGGTATAAACTATTTGATACGCTATAACTCAGGATCCAGATTGGTACTAATTCTTATATTTAATACCGAATAGTACTAATTAGGTACTAATTCGTGTATAAGTTTTAACATGAAATTCTATTGGGTACCGTGGTAGCGACATGTACTTGCCAAAGCATGTCACTGGCCCGGTATAAACTATTTGATACGCTATATCTCAGGATCCTGATGGGTACTGATTCTAATATTATTTCCAAATAGTACCAATTAGATACTAATTCGTGTATAAGTTTTAACATGAAATTCTATTGGGTACCGTGGTAGCGACATGTACTTGCCAAAGCATGTCACTGGCCCGGTATAAACTATTTGATACGCTATAACTCAGGATCCAGATTGGTACTAATTCTTATATTTAATACCGAATAGTACTAATTAGGTACTAATTCGTGTATAAGTTTTAACATGAAATTCTATTGGGTACCGTGGTAGCGACATGTACTTGCCAAAGCATGTCACTGGCCCGGTATAAACTATTTGATACGCTATATCTCAGGATCCTGATGGGTACTGATTCTAATATTATTTCCAAATAGTACCAATTAGATACTAATTCGTGTATAAGTTTTAACATGAAATTCTATTGGGTACCGTGGTAGCGACATGTACTTGCCAAAGCATGTCACTGGCCCGGTATAAACTATTTGATACGCTATAACTCAGGATCCAGATTGGTACTAATTCTTATATTTAATACCGAATAGTACTAATTAGGTACTAATTCGTGTATAAGTTTTAACATGAAATTCTATTGGGTACCGTGGTAGCGACATGTACTTGCCAAAGCATGTCACTGGCCCGGTATAAACTATTTGATACGCTATAACTCAGGATCCTGATGGGTACTGATTCTAATATTATTTCCAAATAGTACCAATTAGATACTAATTCGTGTATACGTTTTAACATGAAATTCTATTGGGTACCGTGGTAGCGACATGTACTTGCCAAAGCATGTCACTGGCCCGGTATAAACTATTTGATACGCTATAACTCAGGATCCAGATTGGTACCAATTCTTATATTTAATACCGAATAGTACTAATTAGGTACTAATTCGTGTATAAGTTTTAACATGAAATTCTATTGGGTACCGTGGTAGCGACATGTACTTGCCAAAGCATGTCACTGGCCCGGTATAAACTATTTGATACGCTATAACTCAGGATCCTGATGGGTACTGATTCTAATATTATTTCCAAATTGTACCAATTAGATACTAATTCGTGTATAAGTTTTAACATGAAATTCTATTGGGTACCGTGGTAGCGACATGTACTTGCCAAAGCATGTCACTGGCCCGGTATAAACTATTTGATACGCTATAACTCAGGATCCAGATTGGTACTAATTCTTATATTTAATACCGAATAGTACTAATTAGGTACTAATTCGTGTATAAGTTTTAACATGAAATTCTATTGGGTACCGTGGTAGCGACATGTACTTGCCAAAGCATGTCACTGGCCCGGTATAAACTATTTGATACGCTATAACTCAGGATCCTGATGGGTACTGATTCTAATATTATTTCCAAATAGTACCAATTAGATACTAATTCGTGTATAAGTTTTAACATGAAATTCTATTGGGTACCGTGGTAGCGACATGTTCTTGCCAAAGCATGTCACTGGCCCGGTATAAACTATTTGATACGCTATAACTCAGGATCCTGATGGGTACTGATTCTAATATTATTTCCAAATAGTACCAATTAGATACTAATTCGTGTATAAGTTTTAACATGAAATTCTATTGGGTACCGTGGTAGCGACATGTACTTGCCAAAGCATGTCACTGGCCCGGTATAAACTATTTGATACGCTATAACTCAGGATCCTGATGGGTACTGATTCTAATATTATTTCCAAATAGTACCAATTAGATACTAATTCGTGTATAAGTTTTAACATGAAATTCTATTGGGTACCGTGGTAGCGACATGTACTTGCCAAAGCATGTCACTGGCCCGGTATAAACTATTTGATACGCTATAACTCAGGATCCTGATGGGTACTGATTCTAATATTATTTCCAAATAGTACCAATTAGATACTAATTCGTGTATAAGTTTTAACATGAAATTCTATTGGGTACCGTGGTAGCGACATGTACTTGCCAAAGCATGTCACTGGCCCGGTATAAACTATTTGATACGCTATAACTCAGGATCCAGATTGGTACTAATTCTTATATTTAATACCGAATAGTACTAATTAGGTACTAATTCGTGTATAAGTTTTAACATGAAATTCTATTGGGTACCGTGGTAGCGACATGTACTTGCCAAAGCATGTCACTGGCCCGGTATAAACTATTTGATACGCTATAACTCAGGATCCAGATTGGTACTAATTCTTATATTTAATACCGAATAGTACTAATTAGGTACTAATTCGTGTATAAGTTTTAACATGAAATTCTATTGGGTACCGTGGTAGCGACATGTACTTGCCAAAGCATGTCACTGGCCCGGTATAAACTATTTGATACGCTATAACTCAGGATCCTGATGGGTACTGATTCTAATATTATTTCCAAATAGTACCAATTAGATACAAATTCGTGTATAAGTTTTAACATGAAATTCTATTGGGTACCGTGGTAGCGACATGTACTTGCCAAAGCATGTCACTGGCCCGGTATAAACTATTTGATACGCTATAACTCAGGATCCTGATGGGTACTGATTCTAATATTATTTCCAAATAGTACCAATTAGATACTAATTCGTGTATAAGTTTTAACATGAAATTCTATTGGGTACCGTGGTAGCGACATGTACTTGCCAAAGCATGTCACTGGCCCGGTATAAACTATTTGATACGCTATAACTCAGGATCCTGATGGGTACTGATTCTAATATTATTTCCAAATAGTACCAATTAGATACTAATTCGTGTATAAGTTTTAACATGAAATTCTATTGGGTACCGTGGTAGCGACATGTACTTGCCAAAGCATGTCACTGGCCCGGTATAAACTATTTGATACGCTATAACTCAGGATCCAGATTGGTACTAATTCTTATATTTAATACCGAATAGTTCTAATTAGGTACTAATTCGTGAATAAGTTTTAACATGAAATTCTATTGGGTACCGTGGTAGCGACATGTACTTGCCAAAGCATGTCACTGGCCCGGTATAAACTATTTGATACGCTATAACTCAGGATCCAGATTGGTACTAATTCTTATATTTAATACCGAATAGTACTAATTAGGTACTAATTCGTGTATAAGTTTTAACATGAAATTCTATTGGGTACCGTGGTAGCGACATGTACTTGCCAAAGCATGTCACTGGCCCGGTATAAACTATTTGATACGCTATAACTCAGGATCCTGATGGGTACTAATTCTTATATTTAATACCGAATAGTACTAATTAGGTACTAATTCGTGTATAAGTTTTAACATGAAATTCTATTGGGTACCGTGGTAGCGACATGTACTTGCCAAAGCATGTCACCGGCCCGGTATAAACTATTTGATACGCTATAACTCAGGATCCTGATGGGTACTAATTCTTATATTTAATACCGAATAGTACTAATTAGGTACTAATTCGTGTATAAGTTTTAACATGAAATTCTATTGGGTACCGTGGTAGCGACATGTACTTGCCAAAGCATGTCACTGGCCCGGTATAAACTATTTGATACGCTATAACTCAGGATCCTGATGGGTACTAATTCTTATATTTAATACCGAATAGTACTAATTAGGTACTAATTCGTGTATAAGTTTTAACATGAAATTCTATTGGGTACCGTGGTAGCGACATGTACTTGCCAAAGCATGTCACTGGCCCGGTATAAACTATTTGATACGCTATAACTCAGGATCCTGATGGGTACTAATTCTTATATTTAATACCGAATAGTACTAATTAGGTACTAATTCGTGTATAAGTTTTAACATGAAATTCTATTGGGTACCGTGGTAGCGACATGTACTTGCCAAAGCATGTCACTGGCCCGGTATAAACTATTTGATACGCTATAACTCAGGATCCTGATGGGTACTAATTCTTATATTTAATACCGAATAGTACTAATTAGGTACTAATTCGTGTATAAGTTTTAACATGAAATTCTATTGGGTACCGTGGTAGCGACATGTACTTGCCAAAGCATGTCATTGGCCCGGTATAAACTATTTGATACGCTATAACTCAGGATCCAGATTGGTACTAATTCTTATATTTAATACCGAATAGTACTAATTAGGTACTAATTCGTGTATAAGTTTTAACATGAAATTCTATTGGGTACCGTGGTAGCGACATGTACTTGCCAAAGCATGTCACTGGCCCGGTATAAACTATTTGATACGCTATAACTCAGGATCCTGATGGGTACTAATTCTTATATTTAATACCGAATAGTACTAATTAGGTACTAATTCGTGTATAAGTTTTAACATGAAATTCTATTGGGTACCGTGGTAGCGACATGTACTTGCCAAAGCATGTCACTGGTCCGGTATAAAATATTTGATACGCTATAATTCAGGATCCTGATGGATACTAATTCTTATATTTAATACCGAATAGTACTAATTAGGTACTAATTCGTGTATAAGTTTTAACATGAAATTCTATTGGGTACCGTGGTAGCGACATGTACTTGCCAAAGCATGTCACTGGCCCGGTATAAACTATTTGATACGCTATAACTCAGGATCCAGATTGGTACTAATTGTTATATTTAATACCGAATAGTACTAATTAGGTACTAATTCGTGTATAAGTTTTAACATGAAATTCTATTGGGTACCGTGGTAGCGACATGTACTTGCCAAAGCATGTCACTGGCCCGGTATAAACTATTTGATACGCTATAACTCAGGATCCTGATGGGTACTGATTCTAATATTATTTCCAAATAGTACCAATTAGATACTAATTCGTGTATAAGTTTTAACATGAAATTCTATTGGGTACCGTGGTAGCGACATGTACTTGCCAAAGCATGTCACTGGCCCGGTATAAACTATTTGATACGCTATAACTCAGGATCCAGATTGGTACTAATTCTTATATTTAATACCGAATAGTACTAATTAGGTACTAATTCGTGTATAAGTTTTAACATGAAATTCTATTGGGTACCGTGGTAGCGACATGTACTTGCCAAAGCATGTCACTGGCCCGGTATAAACTATTTGATACGCTATAACTCAGGATCCAGATTGGTACTAATTGTTATATTTAATACCGAATAGTACTAATTAGGTACTAATTCGTGTATAAGTTTTAACATGAAATTCTATTGGGTACCGTGGTAGCGACATGTACTTGCCAAAGCATGTCACTGGCCCGGTATAAACTATTTGATACGCTATAACTCAGGATCCTGATGGGTACTGATTCTAATATTATTTCCAAATAGTACCAATTAGATACTAATTCGTGTATAAGTTTTAACATGAAATTCTATTGGGTACCGTGGTAGCGACATGTACTTGCCAAAGCATGTCACTGGCCCGGTATAAACTATTTGATACGCTATAACTCAGGATCCTGATGGGTACTGATTCTAATATTATTTCCAAATAGTACCAATTAGATACTAATTCGTGTATAAGTTTTAACATGAAATTCTATTGGGTACCGTGGTAGCGACATGTACTTGCCAAAGCATGTCACTGGCCCGGTATAAACTATTTGATACGCTATAACTCAGGATCCTGATGGGTACTGATTCTAATATTATTTCCAAATAGTACCAATTAGATACTAATTCGTGTATAAGTTTTAACATGAAATTCTATTGGGTACCGTGGTAGCGACATGTACTTGCCAAAGCATGTCACTGGCCCGGTATAAACTATTTGATACGCTATAACTCAGGATCCAGATTGGTACTAATTCTTATATTTAATACCGAATAGTACTAATTAGGTACTAATTCGTGAATAAGTTTTAACATGAAATTCTATTGGGTACCGTGGTAGCGACATGTACTTGCCAAAGCATGTCACTGGCCCGGTATAAACTATTTGATACGCTATAACTCAGGATCCAGATTGGTACTAATTCTTATATTTAATACCGAATAGTACTAATTAGGTACTAATTCGTGTATAAGTTTTAACATGAAATTCTATTGGGTACCGTGGTAGCGACATGTACTTGCCAAAGCATGTCACTGGCCCGGTATAAACTATTTGATACGCTATAACTCAGGATCCTGATGGGTACTAATTCTTATATTTAATACCGAATAGTACTAATTAGGTACTAATTCGTGTATAAGTTTTAACATGAAATTCTATTGGGTACCGTGGTAGCGACATGTACTTGCCAAAGCATGTCACCGGCCCGGTATAAACTATTTGATACGCTATAACTCAGGATCCTGATGGGTACTAATTCTTATATTTAATACCGAATAGTACTAATTAGGTACTAATTCGTGTATAAGTTTTAACATGAAATTCTATTGGGTACCGTGGTAGCGACATGTACTTGCCAAAGCATGTCACTGGCCCGGTATAAACTATTTGATACGCTATAACTCAGGATCCTGATGGGTACTAATTCTTATATTTAATACCGAATAGTACTAATTAGGTACTAATTCGTGTATAAGTTTTAACATGAAATTCTATTGGGTACCGTGGTAGCGACATGTACTTGCCAAAGCATGTCACTGGCCCGGTATAAACTATTTGATACGCTATAACTCAGGATCCTGATGGGTACTAATTCTTATATTTAATACCGAATAGTACTAATTAGGTACTAATTCGTGTATAAGTTTTAACATGAAATTCTATTGGGTACCGTGGTAGCGACATGTACTTGCCAAAGCATGTCACTGGCCCGGTATAAACTATTTGATACGCTATAACTCAGGATCCTGATGGGTACTAATTCTTATATTTAATACCGAATAGTACTAATTAGGTACTAATTCGTGTATAAGTTTTAACATGAAATTCTATTGGGTACCGTGGTAGCGACATGTACTTGCCAAAGCATGTCATTGGCCCGGTATAAACTATTTGATACGCTATAACTCAGGATCCAGATTGGTACTAATTCTTATATTTAATACCGAATAGTACTAATTAGGTACTAATTCGTGTATAAGTTTTAACATGAAATTCTATTGGGTACCGTGGTAGCGACATGTACTTGCCAAAGCATGTCACTGGCCCGGTATAAACTATTTGATACGCTATAACTCAGGATCCTGATGGGTACTAATTCTTATATTTAATACCGAATAGTACTAATTAGGTACTAATTCGTGTATAAGTTTTAACATGAAATTCTATTGGGTACCGTGGTAGCGACATGTACTTGCCAAAGCATGTCACTGGTCCGGTATAAAATATTTGATACGCTATAATTCAGGATCCTGATGGATACTAATTCTTATATTTAATACCGAATAGTACTAATTAGGTACTAATTCGTGTATAAGTTTTAACATGAAATTCTATTGGGTACCGTGGTAGCGACATGTACTTGCCAAAGCATGTCACTGGCCCGGTATAAACTATTTGATACGCTATAACTCAGGATCCAGATTGGTACTAATTGTTATATTTAATACCGAATAGTACTAATTAGGTACTAATTCGTGTATAAGTTTTAACATGAAATTCTATTGGGTACCGTGGTAGCGACATGTACTTGCCAAAGCATGTCACTGGCCCGGTATAAACTATTTGATACGCTATAACTCAGGATCCTGATGGGTACTGATTCTAATATTATTTCCAAATAGTACCAATTAGATACTAATTCGTGTATAAGTTTTAACATGAAATTCTATTGGGTACCGTGGTAGCGACATGTACTTGCCAAAGCATGTCACTGGCCCGGTATAAACTATTTGATACGCTATAACTCAGGATCCAGATTGGTACTAATTCTTATATTTAATACCGAATAGTACTAATTAGGTACTAATTCGTGTATAAGTTTTAACATGAAATTCTATTGGGTACCGTGGTAGCGACATGTACTTGCCAAAGCATGTCACTGGCCCGGTATAAACTATTTGATACGCTATAACTCAGGATCCAGATTGGTACTAATTGTTATATTTAATACCGAATAGTACTAATTAGGTACTAATTCGTGTATAAGTTTTAACATGAAATTCTATTGGGTACCGTGGTAGCGACATGTACTTGCCAAAGCATGTCACTGGCCCGGTATAAACTATTTGATACGCTATAACTCAGGATCCTGATGGGTACTGATTCTAATATTATTTCCAAATAGTACCAATTAGATACTAATTCGTGTATAAGTTTTAACATGAAATTCTATTGGGTACCGTGGTAGCGACATGTACTTGCCAAAGCATGTCACTGGCCCGGTATAAACTATTTGATACGCTATAACTCAGGATCCAGATTGGTACTAATTCTTATATTTAATACCGAATAGTACTAATTAGGTACTAATTCGTGTATAAGTTTTAACATGAAATTCTATTGGGTACCGTGGTAGCGACATGTACTTGCCAAAGCATGTCACTGGCCCGGTATAAACTATTTGATACGCTATAACTCAGGATCCTGATGGGTACTGATTCTAATATTATTTCCAAATAGTACCAATTAGATACTAATTCGTGTATAAGTTTTAACATGAAATTCTATTGGGTACCGTGGTAGCGACATGTACTTGCCAAAGCATGTCACTGGCCCGGTATAAACTATTTGATACGCTATAACTCAGGATCCTGATGGGTACTGATTCTAATATTATTTCCAAATAGTACCAATTAGATACTAATTCGTGTATAAGTTTTAACATGAAATTCTATTGGGTACCGTGGTAGCGACATGTACTTGCCAAAGCATGTCACTGGCCCGGTATAAACTATTTGATACGCTATAACTCAGGATCCTGATGGGTACTGATTCTAATATTATTTCCAAATAGTACCAATTAGATACTAATTCGTGTATAAGTTTTAACATGAAATTCTATTGGGTACCGTGGTAGCGACATGTACTTGCCAAAGCATGTCACTGGCCCGGTATAAACTATTTGATACGCTATAACTCAGGATCCTGATGGGTACTGATTCTAATATTATTTCCAAATAGTACCAATTAGATACTAATTCGTGTATAAGTTTTAACATGAAATTCTATTGGGTACCGTGGTAGCGACATGTACTTGCCAAAGCATGTCACTGGCCCGGTATAAACTATTTGATACGCTATAACTCAGGATCCAGATTGGTACTAATTCTTATATTTAATACCGAATAGTACTAATTAGGTACTAATTCGTGTATAAGTTTTAACATGAAATTCTATTGGGTACCGTGGTAGCGACATGTACTTGCCAAAGCATGTCACTGGCCCGGTATAAATTATTTGATACGCTATAACTCAGGATCCAGATTGGTACTAATTCTTATATTTAATACCGAATAGTACTAATTAGGTACTAATTCGTGTATAAGTTTTAACATGAAATTCTATTGGGTACCGTGGTAGCGACATGTACTTGCCAAAGCATGTCACTGGCCCGGTATAGACTATTTGATACGCTATAACTCAGGATCCTCATGGGTACTAATTCTTATATTTAATACCGAATAGTACTAATTAGGTACTAATTCGTGTATAAGTTTTAACATGAAATTCTATTGGGTACCGTGGTAGCGACATGTACTTGCCAAAGCATGTCACTGGTCCGGTATAAAATATTTGATACGCCATAATTCAGGATCCTGATGGGTACTAATTCTTATATTTAATACCGAATAGTACTAATTAGGTACTAATTCGTGTATAAGTTTTAACATGAAATTCTATTGGGTACCGTGGTAGCGACATGTACTTGCCAAAGCATGTCACTGGCCCGGTATAAACTATTTGATACGCTATAACTCAGGATCCAGATTGGTACTAATTCTTATATTTAATACCGAATAGTACTAATTAGGTACTAATTCGTGTATAAGTTTTAACATGAAATTCTATTGGGTACCGTGGTAGCGACATGTACTTGCCAAAGCATGTCACTGGCCCGGTATAAACTATTTGATACGCTATATCTCAGGATCCTGATGGGTACTGATTCTAATATTATTTCCAAATAGTACCAATTAGATACTAATTCGTGTATAAGTTTTAACATGAAATTCTATTGGGTACCGTGGTAGCGACATGTACTTGCCAAAGCATGTCACTGGCCCGGTATAAACTATTTGATACGCTATAACTCAGGATCCAGATTGGTACTAATTCTTATATTTAATACCGAATAGTACTAATTAGGTACTAATTCGTGTATAAGTTTTAACATGAAATTCTATTGGGTACCGTGGTAGCGACATGTACTTGCCAAAGCATGTCACTGGCCCGGTATAAACTATTTGATACGCTATAACTCAGGATCCTGATGGGTACTGATTCTAATATTATTTCCAAATAGTACCAATTAGATACTAATTCGTGTATACGTTTTAACATGAAATTCTATTGGGTACCGTGGTAGCGACATGTACTTGCCAAAGCATGTCACTGGCCCGGTATAAACTATTTGATACGCTATAACTCAGGATCCAGATTGGTACCAATTCTTATATTTAATACCGAATAGTACTAATTAGGTACTAATTCGTGTATAAGTTTTAACATGAAATTCTATTGGGTACCGTGGTAGCGACATGTACTTGCCAAAGCATGTCACTGGCCCGGTATAAACTATTTGATACGCTATAACTCAGGATCCTGATGGGTACTGATTCTAATATTATTTCCAAATTGTACCAATTAGATACTAATTCGTGTATAAGTTTTAACATGAAATTCTATTGGGTACCGTGGTAGCGACATGTACTTGCCAAAGCATGTCACTGGCCCGGTATAAACTATTTGATACGCTATAACTCAGGATCCAGATTGGTACTAATTCTTATATTTAATACCGAATAGTACTAATTAGGTACTAATTCGTGTATAAGTTTTAACATGAAATTCTATTGGGTACCGTGGTAGCGACATGTACTTGCCAAAGCATGTCACTGGCCCGGTATAAACTATTTGATACGCTATAACTCAGGATCCTGATGGGTACTGATTCTAATATTATTTCCAAATAGTACCAATTAGATACTAATTCGTGTATAAGTTTTAACATGAAATTCTATTGGGTACCGTGGTAGCGACATGTACTTGCCAAAGCATGTCACTGGCCCGGTATAAACTATTTGATACGCTATAACTCAGGATCCTGATGGGTACTGATTCTAATATTATTTCCAAATAGTACCAATTAGATACTAATTCGTGTATAAGTTTTAACATGAAATTCTATTGGGTACCGTGGTAGCGACATGTACTTGCCAAAGCATGTCACTGGCCCGGTATAAACTATTTGATACGCTATAACTCAGGATCCTGATGGGTACTGATTCTAATATTATTTCCAAATAGTACCAATTAGATACTAATACGTGTATAAGTTTTAACATGAAATTCTATTGGGTACCGTGGTAGCGACATGTACTTGCCAAAGCATGTCACTGGCCCGGTATAAACTATTTGATACGCTATAACTCAGGATCCTGATGGGTACTGATTCTAATATTATTTCCAAATAGTACCAATTAGATACTAATTCGTGTATAAGTTTTAACATGAAATTCTATTGGGTACCGTGGTAGCGACATGTACTTGCCAAAGCATGTCACTGGCCCGGTATAAACTATTTGATACGCTATAACTCAGGATCCAGATTGGTACTAATTCTTATATTTAATACCGAATAGTACTAATTAGGTACTAATTCGTGTATAAGTTTTAACATGAAATTCTATTGGGTACCGTGGTAGCGACATGTACTTGCCAAAGCATGTCACTGGCCCGGTATAAACTATTTGATACGCTATAACTCAGGATCCAGATTGGTACTAATTCTTATATTTAATACCGAATAGTACTAATTAGGTACTAATTCGTGTATAAGTTTTAACATGAAATTCTATTGGGTACCGTGGTAGCGACATGTACTTGCCAAAGCATGTCACTGGCCCGGTATAAACTATTTGATACGCTATAACTCAGGATCCTCATGGGTACTAATTCTTATATTTAATACCGAATAGTACTAATTAGGTACAAATTCGTGTATAAGTTTTAACATGAAATTCTATTGGGTACCGTGGTAGCGACATGTACTTGCCAAAGCATGTCACTGGTCCGGTATAAAATATTTGATACGCTATAATTCAGGATCCTGATGGGTACTAATTCTTATATTTAATACCGAATAGTACTAATTAGGTACTAATTCGTGTATAAGTTTTAACATGAAATTCTATTGGGTACCGTGGTAGCGACATGTACTTGCCAAAGCATGTCACTGGCCCGGTATAAACTATTTGATACGCTATAACTCAGGATCCAGATTGGTACTAATTCTTATATTTAATACCGAATAGTACTAATTAGGTACTAATTCGTGTATAAGTTTTAACATGAAATTCTATTGGGTACCGTGGTAGCGACATGTACTTGCCAAAGCATGTCACTGGCCCGGTATAAACTATTTGATACGCTATAACTCAGGATCCTGATGGGTACTGATTCTAATATTATTTCCAAATAGTACCAATTAGATACTAATTCGTGTATAAGTTTTAACATGAAATTCTATTGGTTACCGTGGTAGCGACATGTACTTGCCAAAGCATGTCACTGGCCCGGTATAAACTATTTGATACGCTATAACTCAGGATCCAGATTGGTACTAATTCTTATATTTAATACCGAATAGTACTAATTAGGTACTAATTCGTGTATAAGTTTTAACATGAAATTCTATTGGGTACCGTGGTAGCGACATGTACTTGCCAAAGCATGTCACTGGCCCGGTATAAACTATTTGATACGCTATAACTCAGGATCCTGATGGGTACTAATTCTTATATTTAATACCGAATAGTACTAATTAGGTACTAATTCGTGTATAAGTTTTAACATGAAATTCTATTGGGTACCGTGGTAGCGACATGTACTTGCCAAAGCATGTCACTGGCCCGGTATAAACTATTTGATACGCTATAACTCAGGATCCTGATGGGTACTAATTCTTATATTTAATACCGAATAGTACTAATTAGGTACTAATTCGTGTATAAGTTTTAACATGAAATTCTATTGGGTACCGTGGTAGCGACATGTACTTGCCAAAGCATGTCACTGGCCCGGTATAAACTATTTGATACGCTATAACTCAGGATCCTGATGGGTACTAATTCTTATATTTAATACCGAATAGTACTAATTAGGTACTAATTCGTGTATAAGTTTTAACATGAAATTCTATTGGGTACCGTGGTAGCGACATGTACTTGCCAAAGCATGTCACTGGCCCGGTATAAACTATTTGATACGCTATAACTCAGGATCCTGATGGGTACTAATTCTTATATTTAATACCGAATAGTACTAATTAGGTACTAATTCGTGTATAAGTTTTAACATGAAATTCTATTGGGTACCGTGGTAGCGACATGTACTTGCCAAAGCATGTCACTGGCCCGGTATAAACTATTTGATACGCTATAACTCAGGATCCAGATTGGTACTAATTGTTATATTTAATACCGAATAGTACTAATTAGGTACTAATTCGTGTATAAGTTTTAACATGAAATTCTATTGGGTACCGTGGTAGCGACATGTACTTGCCAAAGCATGTCACTGGCCCGGTATAAACTATTTGATACGCTATAACTCAGGATCCTGATGGGTACTGATTCTAATATTATTTCCAAATAGTACCAATTAGATACTAATTCGTGTATAAGTTTTAACATGAAATTCTATTGGGTACCGTGGTAGCGACATGTACTTGCCAAAGCATGTCACTGGCCCGGTATAAACTATTTGATACGCTATAACTCAGGATCCAGATTGGTACTAATTCTTATATTTAATACCGAATAGTACTAATTAGGTACTAATTCGTGTATAAGTTTTAACATGAAATTCTATTGGGTACCGTGGTAGCGACATGTACTTGCCAAAGCATGTCACTGGCCCGGTATAAACTATTTGATACGCTATAACTCAGGATCCTGATGGGTACTAATTCTTATATTTAATACCGAATAGTACTAATTAGGTACTAATTCGTGTATAAGTTTTAACATGAAATTCTATTGGGTACCGTGGTAGCGACATGTACTTGCCAAAGCATGTCACTGGCCCGGTATAAACTATTTGATACGCTATAACTCAGGATCCTGATGGGTACTAATTCTTATATTTAATACCGAATAGTACTAATTAGGTACTAATTCGTGTATAAGTTTTAACATGAAATTCTATTGGGTACCGTGGTAGCGACATGTACTTGCCAAAGCATGTCACTGGCCCGGTATAAACTATTTGATACGCTATAACTCAGGATCCAGATTGGTACTAATTGTTATATTTAATACCGAATAGTACTAATTAGGTACTAATTCGTGTATAAGTTTTAACATGAAATTCTATTGGGTACCGTGGTAGCGACATGTACTTGCCAAAGCATGTCACTGGCCCGGTATAAACTATTTGATACGCTATAACTCAGGATCCTGATGGGTACTGATTCTAATATTATTTCCAAATAGTACCAATTAGATACTAATTCGTGTATAAGTTTTAACATGAAATTCTATTGGGTACCGTGGTAGCGACATGTACTTGCCAAAGCATGTCACTGGCCCGGTATAAACTATTTGATACGCTATAACTCAGGATCCTGATGGGTACTGATTCTAATATTATTTCCAAATAGTACCAATTAGATACTAATTCGTGTATAAGTTTTAACATGAAATTCTATTGGGTACCGTGGTAGCGACATGTACTTGCCAAAGCATGTCACTGGCCCGGTATAAACTATTTGATACGCTATAACTCAGGATCCTGATGGGTACTGATTCTAATATTATTTCCAAATAGTACCAATTAGATACTAATTCGTGTATAAGTTTTAACATGAAATTCTATTGGGTACCGTGGTAGCGACATGTACTTGCCAAAGCATGTCACTGGCCCGGTATAAACTATTTGATACGCTATAACTCAGGATCCAGATTGGTACTAATTCTTATATTTAATACCGAATAGTACTAATTAGGTACTAATTCGTGTATAAGTTTTAACATGAAATTCTATTGGGTACCGTGGTAGCGACATGTACTTGCCAAAGCATGTCACTGGCCCGGTATAAATTATTTGATACGCTATAACTCAGGATCCAGATTGGTACTAATTCTTATATTTAATACCGAATAGTACTAATTAGGTACTAATTCGTGTATAAGTTTTAACATGAAATTCTATTGGGTACCGTGGTAGCGACATGTACTTGCCAAAGCATGTCACTGGCCCGGTATAGACTATTTGATACGCTATAACTCAGGATCCTCATGGGTACTAATTCTTATATTTAATACCGAATAGTACTAATTAGGTACTAATTCGTGTATAAGTTTTAACATGAAATTCTATTGGGTACCGTGGTAGCGACATGTACTTGCCAAAGCATGTCACTGGTCCGGTATAAAATATTTGATACGCCATAATTCAGGATCCTGATGGGTACTAATTCTTATATTTAATACCGAATAGTACTAATTAGGTACTAATTCGTGTATAATTTTTAACATGAAATTCTATTGGGTACCGTGGTAGCGACATGTACTTGCCAAAGCATGTCACTGGCCCGGTATAAACTATTTGATACGCTATAACTCAGGATCCAGATTGGTACTAATTCTTATATTTAATACCGAATAGTACTAATTAGGTACTAATTCGTGTATAAGTTTTAACATGAAATTCTATTGGGTACCGTGGTAGCGACATGTACTTGCCAAAGCATGTCACTGGCCCGGTATAAACTATTTGATACGCTATATCTCAGGATCCTGATGGGTACTGATTCTAATATTATTTCCAAATAGTACCAATTAGATACTAATTCGTGTATAAGTTTTAACATGAAATTCTATTGGGTACCGTGGTAGCGACATGTACTTGCCAAAGCATGTCACTGGCCCGGTATAAACTATTTGATACGCTATAACTCAGGATCCAGATTGGTACTAATTCTTATATTTAATACCGAATAGTACTAATTAGGTACTAATTCGTGTATAAGTTTTAACATGAAATTCTATTGGGTACCGTGGTAGCGACATGTACTTGCCAAAGCATGTCACTGGCCCGGTATAAACTATTTGATACGCTATAACTCAGGATCCTGATGGGTACTGATTCTAATATTATTTCCAAATAGTACCAATTAGATACTAATTCGTGTATACGTTTTAACATGAAATTCTATTGGGTACCGTGGTAGCGACATGTACTTGCCAAAGCATGTCACTGGCCCGGTATAAACTATTTGATACGCTATAACTCAGGATCCAGATTGGTACCAATTCTTATATTTAATACCGAATAGTACTAATTAGGTACTAATTCGTGTATAAGTTTTAACATGAAATTCTATTGGGTACCGTGGTAGCGACATGTACTTGCCAAAGCATGTCACTGGCCCGGTATAAACTATTTGATACGCTATAACTCAGGATCCTGATGGGTACTGATTCTAATATTATTTCCAAATTGTACCAATTAGATACTAATTCGTGTATAAGTTTTAACATGAAATTCTATTGGGTACCGTGGTAGCGACATGTACTTGCCAAAGCATGTCACTGGCCCGGTATAAACTATTTGATACGCTATAACTCAGGATCCAGATTGGTACTAATTCTTATATTTAATACCGAATAGTACTAATTAGGTACTAATTCGTGTATAAGTTTTAACATGAAATTCTATTGGGTACCGTGGTAGCGACATGTACTTGCCAAAGCATGTCACTGGCCCGGTATAAACTATTTGATACGCTATAACTCAGGATCCTGATGGGTACTGATTCTAATATTATTTCCAAATAGTACCAATTAGATACTAATTCGTGTATAAGTTTTAACATGAAATTCTATTGGGTACCGTGGTAGCGACATGTACTTGCCAAAGCATGTCACTGGCCCGGTATAAACTATTTGATACGCTATAACTCAGGATCCTGATGGGTACTGATTCTAATATTATTTCCAAATAGTACCAATTAGATACTAATTCGTGTATAAGTTTTAACATGAAATTCTATTGGGTACCGTGGTAGCGACATGTACTTGCCAAAGCATGTCACTGGCCCGGTATAAACTATTTGATACGCTATAACTCAGGATCCTGATGGGTACTGATTCTAATATTATTTCCAAATAGTACCAATTAGATACTAATACGTGTATAAGTTTTAACATGAAATTCTATTGGGTACCGTGGTAGCGACATGTACTTGCCAAAGCATGTCACTGGCCCGGTATAAACTATTTGATACGCTATAACTCAGGATCCTGATGGGTACTGATTCTAATATTATTTCCAAATAGTACCAATTAGATACTAATTCGTGTATAAGTTTTAACATGAAATTCTATTGGGTACCGTGGTAGCGACATGTACTTGCCAAAGCATGTCACTGGCCCGGTATAAACTATTTGATACGCTATAACTCAGGATCCAGATTGGTACTAATTCTTATATTTAATACCGAATAGTACTAATTAGGTACTAATTCGTGTATAAGTTTTAACATGAAATTCTATTGGGTACCGTGGTAGCGACATGTACTTGCCAAAGCATGTCACTGGCCCGGTATAAACTATTTGATACGCTATAACTCAGGATCCAGATTGGTACTAATTCTTATATTTAATACCGAATAGTACTAATTAGGTACTAATTCGTGTATAAGTTTTAACATGAAATTCTATTGGGTACCGTGGTAGCGACATGTACTTGCCAAAGCATGTCACTGGCCCGGTATAAACTATTTGATACGCTATAACTCAGGATCCTCATGGGTACTAATTCTTATATTTAATACCGAATAGTACTAATTAGGTACAAATTCGTGTATAAGTTTTAACATGAAATTCTATTGGGTACCGTGGTAGCGACATGTACTTGCCAAAGCATGTCACTGGTCCGGTATAAAATATTTGATACGCTATAATTCAGGATCCTGATGGGTACTAATTCTTATATTTAATACCGAATAGTACTAATTAGGTACTAATTCGTGTATAAGTTTTAACATGAAATTCTATTGGGTACCGTGGTAGCGACATGTACTTGCCAAAGCATGTCACTGGCCCGGTATAAACTATTTGATACGCTATAACTCAGGATCCAGATTGGTACTAATTCTTATATTTAATACCGAATAGTACTAATTAGGTACTAATTCGTGTATAAGTTTTAACATGAAATTCTATTGGGTACCGTGGTAGCGACATGTACTTGCCAAAGCATGTCACTGGCCCGGTATAAACTATTTGATACGCTATAACTCAGGATCCTGATGGGTACTGATTCTAATATTATTTCCAAATAGTACCAATTAGATACTAATTCGTGTATAAGTTTTAACATGAAATTCTATTGGTTACCGTGGTAGCGACATGTACTTGCCAAAGCATGTCACTGGCCCGGTATAAACTATTTGATACGCTATAACTCAGGATCCAGATTGGTACTAATTCTTATATTTAATACCGAATAGTACTAATTAGGTACTAATTCGTGTATAAGTTTTAACATGAAATTCTATTGGGTACCGTGGTAGCGACATGTACTTGCCAAAGCATGTCACTGGCCCGGTATAAACTATTTGATACGCTATAACTCAGGATCCTGATGGGTACTAATTCTTATATTTAATACCGAATAGTACTAATTAGGTACTAATTCGTGTATAAGTTTTAACATGAAATTCTATTGGGTACCGTGGTAGCGACATGTACTTGCCAAAGCATGTCACTGGCCCGGTATAAACTATTTGATACGCTATAACTCAGGATCCTGATGGGTACTAATTCTTATATTTAATACCGAATAGTACTAATTAGGTACTAATTCGTGTATAAGTTTTAACATGAAATTCTATTGGGTACCGTGGTAGCGACATGTACTTGCCAAAGCATGTCACTGGCCCGGTATAAACTATTTGATACGCTATAACTCAGGATCCTGATGGGTACTAATTCTTATATTTAATACCGAATAGTACTAATTAGGTACTAATTCGTGTATAAGTTTTAACATGAAATTCTATTGGGTACCGTGGTAGCGACATGTACTTGCCAAAGCATGTCACTGGCCCGGTATAAACTATTTGATACGCTATAACTCAGGATCCTGATGGGTACTAATTCTTATATTTAATACCGAATAGTACTAATTAGGTACTAATTCGTGTATAAGTTTTAACATGAAATTCTATTGGGTACCGTGGTAGCGACATGTACTTGCCAAAGCATGTCACTGGCCCGGTATAAACTATTTGATACGCTATAACTCAGGATCCAGATTGGTACTAATTGTTATATTTAATACCGAATAGTACTAATTAGGTACTAATTCGTGTATAAGTTTTAACATGAAATTCTATTGGGTACCGTGGTAGCGACATGTACTTGCCAAAGCATGTCACTGGCCCGGTATAAACTATTTGATACGCTATAACTCAGGATCCTGATGGGTACTGATTCTAATATTATTTCCAAATAGTACCAATTAGATACTAATTCGTGTATAAGTTTTAACATGAAATTCTATTGGGTACCGTGGTAGCGACATGTACTTGCCAAAGCATGTCACTGGCCCGGTATAAACTATTTGATACGCTATAACTCAGGATCCAGATTGGTACTAATTCTTATATTTAATACCGAATAGTACTAATTAGGTACTAATTCGTGTATAAGTTTTAACATGAAATTCTATTGGGTACCGTGGTAGCGACATGTACTTGCCAAAGCATGTCACTGGCCCGGTATAAACTATTTGATACGCTATAACTCAGGATCCTGATGGGTACTGATTCTAATATTATTTCCAAATAGTACCAATTAGATACTAATTCGTGTATAAGTTTTAACATGAAATTCTATTGGGTACCGTGGTAGCGACATGTACTTGCCAAAGCATGTCACTGGCCCGGTATAAACTATTTGATACGCTATAACTCAGGATCCTGATGGGTACTGATTCTAATATTATTTCCAAATAGTACCAATTAGATACTAATTCGTGTATAAGTTTTAACATGAAATTCTATTGGGTACCGTGGTAGCGACATGTACTTGCCAAAGCATGTCACTGGCCCGGTATAAACTATTTGATACGCTATAACTCAGGATCCTGATGGGTACTGATTCTAATATTATTTCCAAATAGTACCAATTAGATACTAATTCGTGTATAAGTTTTAACATGAAATTCTATTGGGTACCGTGGTAGCGACATGTACTTGCCAAAGCATGTCACTGGCCCGGTATAAACTATTTGATACGCTATAACTCAGGATCCTGATGGGTACTGATTCTAATATTATTTCCAAATAGTACCAATTAGATACTAATTCGTGTATAAGTTTTAACATGAAATTCTATTGGGTACCGTGGTAGCGACATGTACTTGCCAAAGCATGTCACTGGCCCGGTATAAACTATTTGATACGCTATAACTCAGGATCCAGATTGGTACTAATTCTTATATTTAATACCGAATAGTACTAATTAGGTACTAATTCGTGTATAAGTTTTAACATGAAATTCTATTGGGTACCGTGGTAGCGACATGTACTTGCCAAAGCATGTCACTGGCCCGGTATAAACTATTTGATACGCTATAACTCAGGATCCAGATTGGTACTAATTCTTATATTTAATACCGAATAGTACTAATTAGGTACTAATTCGTGTATAAGTTTTAACATGAAATTCTATTGGGTACCGTGGTAGCGACATGTACTTGCCAAAGCATGTCACTGGCCCGGTATAAACTATTTGATACGCTATAACTCAGGATCCTGATGGGTACTGATTCTAATATTATTTCCAAATAGTACCAATTAGATACTAATTCGTGTATAAGTTTTAACATGAAATTCTATTGGGTACCGTGGTAGCGACATGTACTTGCCAAAGCATGTCACTGGCCCGGTATAAACTATTTGATACGCTATAACTCAGGATCCAGATTGGTACTAATTCTTATATTTAATACCGAATAGTACTAATTAGGTACTAATTCGTGTATAAGTTTTAACATGAAATTCTATTGGGTACCGTGGTAGCGACATGTACTTGCCAAAGCATGTCACTGGCCCGGTATAAACTATTTGATACGCTATAACTCAGGATCCTGATGGGTACTGATTCTAATATTATTTCCAAATAGTACCAATTAGATACTAATTCGTGTATAAGTTTTAACCTGAAATTCTATTGGGTACCGTGGTAGCGACATGTACTTGCCAAAGCATGTCACTGGCCCGGTATAAACTATTTGATACGCTATAACTCAGGATCCTGATGGGTACTGATTCTAATATTATTTCCAAATAGTACCAATTAGATACTAATTCGTGTATAAGTTTTAACATGAAATTCTATTGGGTACCGTGGTAGCGACATGTACTTGCCAAAGCATGTCACTGGCCCGGTATAAACTATTTGATACGCTATAACTCAGGATCCTGATGGGTACTGATTCTAATATTATTTCCAAATAGTACCAATTAGATACTAATTCGTGTATAAGTTTTAACATGAAATTCTATTGGGTACCGTGGTAGCGACATGTACTTGCCAAAGCATGTCACTGGCCCGGTATAAACTATTTGATACGCTATAACTCAGGATCCAGATTGGTACTAATTCTTATATTTAATACCGAATAGTACTAATTAGGTACTAATTCGTGTATAAGTTTTAACATGAAATTCTATTGGGTACCGTGGTAGCGACATGTACTTGCCAAAGCATGTCACTGGCCCGGTATAAACTATTTGATACGCTATAACTCAGGATCCTGATGGGTACTGATTCTAATATTATTTCCAAATAGTACCAATTAGATACTAATTCGTGTATAAGTTTTAACATGAAATTCTATTGGGTACCGTGGTAGCGACATGTACTTGCCAAAGCATGTCACTGGCCCGGTATAAACTATTTGATACGCTATAACTCAGGATCCAGATTGGTACTAATTCTTATATTTAATACCGAATAGTACTAATAAGGTACTAATTCGTGTATAAGTTTTAACATGAAATTCTATTGGGTACCGTGGTAGCGACATGTACTTGCCAAAGCATGTCACTGGCCCGGTATAAACTATTTGATACGCTATAACTCAGGATCCAGATTGGTACTAATTCTTATATTTAATACCGAATAGTACTAATTAGGTACTAATTCGTGTATAAGTTTTAACTTGAAATTCTATTGGGTACCGTGGTAGCGACATGTACTTGCCAAAGCATGTCACTGGCCCGGTATAAACTATTTGATACGCTATAACTCAGGATCCTCATGGGTACTAATTCTTATATTTAATACCGAATAGTACTAATTAGGTACTAATTCGTGTATAAGTTTTAACATGAAATTCTATTGGGTACCGTGGTAGCGACATGTACTTGCCAAAGCATGTCACTGGCCCGGTATAAACTATTTGATACGCTATAACTCAGGATCCTGATGGGTACTGATTCTAATATTATTTCCAAATAGTACCAATTAGATACTAATTCGTGTATAAGTTTTAACATGAAATTCTATTGGGTACCGTGGTAGCGACATGTACTTGCCAAAGCATGTCACTGGCCCGGTATAAACTATTTGATACGCTATAACTCAGGATCCAGATTGGTACTAATTCTTATATTTAATACCGAATAGTACTAATTAGGTACTAATTCGTGTATAAGTTTTAACATGAAATTCTATTGGGTACCGTGGTAGCGACATGTACTTGCCAAAGCATGTCACTGGCCCGGTATAAACTATTTGATACGCTATAACTCAGGATCCAGATTGGTACTAATTCTTATATTTAATACCGAATAGTACTAATTAGGTACTAATTCGTGTATAAGTTTTAACTTGAAATTCTATTGGGTACCGTGGTAGCGACATGTACTTGCCAAAGCATGTCACTGGCCCGGTATAAACTATTTGATACGCTATAACTCAGGATCCTCATGGGTACTAATTCTTATATTTAATACCGAATAGTACTAATTAGGTACTAATTCGTGTATAAGTTTTAACATGAAATTCTATTGGGTACCGTGGTAGCGACATGTACTTGCCAAAGCATGTCACTGGTCCGGTATAAAATATTTGATACGCTATAATTCAGGATCCTGATGGGTACTAATTCTTATATTTAATACCGAATAGTACTAATTAGGTACTAATTCGTGTATAAGTTTTAACATGAAATTCTATTGGGTACCGTGGTAGCGACATGTACTTGCCAAAGCATGTCACTGGCCCGGTATAAACTATTTGATACGCTATAACTCAGGATCCAGATTGGTACTAATTCTTATATTTAATACCGAATAGTACTAATTAGGTACTAATTCGTGTATAAGTTTTAACATGAAATTCTATTGGGTACCGTGGTAGCGACATGTACTTGCCAAAGCATGTCACTGGCCCGGTATAAACTATTTGATACGCTATAACTCAGGATCCTGATGGGTACTGATTCTAATATTATTTCCAAATAGTACCAATTAGATACTAATTCGTGTATAAGTTTTAACATGAAATTCTATTGGGTACCGTGGTAGCGATATGTACTTGCCAAAGCATGTCACTGGCCCGGTATAAACTATTTGATACGCTATAACTCAGGATCCAGATTGGTACTAATTCTTATATTTAATACCGAATAGTACTAATTAGGTACTAATTCGTGTATAAGTTTTAACATGAAATTCTATTGGGTACCGTGGTAGCGACATGTACTTGCCAAAGCATGTCACTGGCCCGGTATAAACTATTTGATACGCTATAACTCAGGATCCTGATGGGTACTAATTCTTATATTTAATACCGAATAGTACTAATTAGGTACTAATTCGTGTATAAGTTTTAACATGAAATTCTATTGGGTACCGTGGTAGCGACATGTACTTGCCAAAGCATGTCACTGGCCCGGTATAAACTATTTGATACGCTATAACTCAGGATCCTGATGGGTACTAATTCTTATATTAAATACCGAATAGTACTAATTAGGTACTAATTCGTGTATAAGTTTTAACATGAAATTCTATTGGGTACCGTGGTAGCGACATGTACTTGCCAAAGCATGTCACTGGCCCGGTATAAACTATTTGATACGCTATAACTCAGGATCCTGATGGGTACTAATTCTTATATTTAATACCGAATAGTACTAATTAGGTACTAATTCGTGTATAAGTTTTAACATGAAATTCTATTGGGTACCGTGGTAGCGACATGTACTTGCCAAAGCATGTCACTGGCCCGGTATAAACTATTTGATACGCTATAACTCAGGATCCTGATGGGTACTAATTCTTATATTTAATACCGAATAGTACTAATTAGGTACTAATTCGTGTATAAGTTTTAACATGAAATTCTATTGGGTACCGTGGTAGCGACATGTACTTGCCAAAGCATGTCACTGGCCCGGTATAAACTATTTGATACGCTATAACTCAGGATCCAGATTGGTACTAATTCTTATATTTAATACCGAATAGTACTAATTAGGTACTATTCGTGTATAAGTTTTAACATGAAATTCTATTGGGTACCGTGGTAGCGACATGTACTTGCCAAAGCATGTCACTGGCCCGGTATAAACTATTTGATACGCTATAACTCAGGATCCTGATGGGTACTGATTCTAATATTATTTCCAAATAGTACCAATTACATACTAATTCGTGTATAAGTTTTAACATGAAATTCTATTGGGTACCGTGGTAGCGACATGTACTTGCCAAAGCATGTCACTGGCCCGGTATAAACTATTTGATACGCTATAACTCAGGATC